>JZKD02S1673060.1:334518-345366 GCA_000966675.3 Picea glauca | reverse complement strand
ATTGATAACCTGAGGATAAAAAACCCTCGGTGAAAGGAACTCTCCCAGTGAACCGATCCCAAGGTAACTGACCTAGACATGACTCATGCAGACCTATTACATTATTGACCCACGCGGGGGTGCGGAAATTCCAGTTACAAAAAGAAGTGTTGGGATCAAACATGCCCTGTAGAACCAAAAATCTTCAACAAATTTGCATCTGATAATGCATCTCTTCATGGCACATGGAGTTGACCACCTATGTTGGAGAGGCGGTCAACAAGGTCGACCTGTACCCTTTACATTACAATTAGGGTTACAGGTAAGTCTGACTCTTGAACAATATAGCAAGGGATCTCATACACCCACTAGTGCTCAGCCACTAGGGACACATCCATAAGGATGTCCATATCTCTATCTCGTTGCGTCTCACAGAAGAACCACACTCACTAGTGCTCAGCCACTAAGATCACGTTCACCTGTGCTCATCCACAGGCACGTCCACTCAACAAATCTTCTTTCCCACTGCATTACATAGGAGAGTCATTTGGAGTTCATCATCTCAACTCTCTGCTCAGAGGAGGCTAATGCATCATCTTCATCTCTGTCTCATGACGATGCACCCAGCTCTATGGGAATTCACACGTTCACCTTGTGCTCAGCCATAAGCACGTCCAACTCAGCAGATCTCCTTTCTCACTGCGTTACACAGGAGAATCATCTGGAGTTCTTCTCAATTCTCTGTAAGTAGGAGGCCATCTCTACGTTCGAGTTCTATCTCAGATAGGATCCACACACCCATCTCAAGGGCTCTCTCTCAGGACGACTCAATCAGTCTGTGTCCTGGAGAATGTCTCACGCAGCTGTAATCAACAACATGTCCTTGTTAGGTATTTTGATTGGCTCACAAATCTGGTGCCCATGAGAAAGAAGAGGGAGATTCTGCTGCATGTCGATTTCAAAAACCTTGATAGAGTATCATTGAAGGACAACTACCCACATTATCGTTGAAGCCAACAAAAGTTGAGGCACCATTTCAACAGTGGGCCTTGGATTTCATTAGAGAAATCATACCAAATTCCAATGGTCAGCATAAATGGATCTTCATTGCTACTGACTATTTCACCAAATGGGTAGAATCCATTTCCACTAGGCAAGCTAATGATCAAAGTTCAAACAATCATCAACTTTTTGTAGGAGAAGATTCTATATAGTGTTGAAATCCTTACTCTGGCACCTAGGTATCTTGTTATCTAGTGATTTTCTTACTGCAAATCAAGTTAGCAACTCACAAAACAAAAATACATTGTTGGAATATTCAACTCAAATAAAGATAGCGGAAGCAATATTGGAAACCAAATCATGCATACATAAACACCAATATTTTTGGGTAGATACCCTTGGAAAAAACCCTAGAGGGAAAACCAGTGTGGAGATGATTTTATTATGATAAATCAAGGCTCCCATAACAGGGATAATGGCACACGGAGAGAAATACAACTGCAGACAACCCTGGCAAAGTCTGCTCTGCTCTACAACCCATATCTGGCATGTTTTTCGAGGTGTACGCGCCTTTCCTTAAGCAAGCCCACATATACATATGTCTCCACTAACGCCCGCATACACAACCTCAAGGACTGTACAGCAAACTTTGTATGGCTTGACCCTTTCCTGTGGCTTCGCTCTATTGAAACCCATTTGCGGTTCTCTCTTCTCCTTGACCTGATCTCTAGATGGAAGTCCTTCTCCACCTATCCAAGATCTCCTTGAATCACGATCCTTCGTGACCCAACCCTCTGAGCAAAAGTCCTTCTCTGCTCTTTGTCAAGTCCTATCAAGTGTTATGTGTCTTCTTTCTTCACCATAGCCTTGCTTTTACAATCTTGAGTTACGAGTCCCTATGTCACACGGTTCGCCAGACCTAAACCTTGGGGTTTGGAATTCGACGAACCTCAAAAAAATTGTTGAAGTTCATTGAGGTTCATTCAGCTTCGGTTATGGTTTATCTCTAATTTTGTTTCTTTTATCGCAAGGGTTTTCTCTGCAATAGTTTACCTCTGCATTTCATGCCAGGTGCAGCAAAAGAGACGCCGTCTTTTTTCAGTGCGAACAAAGCACGTGATCTACGATCCAAATAATTGCGCCTAGCACCCCACGAAGCAAAGCCAAGATTATAAAAACCTCGGGGCGATCTAGGTTACGGGTTTAAAATCGCAAGCAAGTTAATTATGGGCTAGTTGGGTTATGGTTTTAAAAAATCACAGACAAGTTATGAGTTTATGACAACAAGTTGCAAGTTTATGACAAGTTACGGGTTTATACACACAAACACACTAACAGGCTAATGAAGTTACGAGTTATATATATATATAGTATATTTTTAACGCATTATACTATTATATATATTAATAGTATATTACGAGTTTTATTTATTTATTTATTTATTATATTATATTATGGGTTAGTATATAATATAATATATAACTCCAAAATTTATTAAGATAATATATAATATTAATTATAAATACATATAAATTATATATATAGATTTTATAGATTTTAAAAATTATATATATATACTTTAAAATTTTGAAATGTGTATATTCACGAACCTAAAGCCGAACCTCATCTGAAAATTCGAACCCGAATCAAACCTAATCCTTGCCGAACCCGAACTTGAACCCAAACTGTGTAACATAAGTTATGACCTAACCCTAATCTCTAAAGTGATTAATGACCAAGATTACTTCTCGCCTCACTTGAGATCAATGGCTAAGATTAAATGCTAGCTTTTAGCATTTCCTTAAATAACTCAAATATTCAATTAATTAATAAAAGCACTTTAATTTAATAATTACTTTAATTAAAGTAAAGTCAAAGATAGAAGGCTTTGGATGATTTCCACACGTCTAGACACAGACCTGTGCAAAAATACCTTTCCAATGCTACCAAACATCAACACTCCCTCTTAGCGAGGAAGGTATTCTACACCACTCCAAGTTTGTCTCTGAAAAACACAAACTTTCCTTTCTCCAAGGGTTTGGTCAAAATATTTGCAACCTACTCATCTATGGAAATATATTGAAGCTTCACTGCTCCCTTCTAGATTCTATCTCGAATGAAGTGGTATTTGATCTCAGTATGCTTGGACCTGTCATGGAATATTGGATTCTCCGAGAGTTTGATACAACTCTGATTATCGCAGTATATCACCGTAGGCTCCAACTTATGATCAAATAAACCTGTAAGCAATTTGTGAAGCCAAATGACTTCACAGCTAGCCATACTCGCTACCATATACTCTGCCTCTGCTGAACTGAGTGCTACAGAACTCTGCTTCATGCTGAACCAGGTAATCATTGTTGATCCCAAGTTGAAGCAACACCCCAAGGTGCTCTTTCTGTCTACTACCCTCCCTACCCAATCTGAGTCTATATATCCCTGCAACTCCACTCCATGTCCTCCAAGATACCTCAATCCATACTCCATTGTACCTCTCAAGTACCCGAGCACATGCTTCGTTGCTACCCAATGCACCTTCCTCGACTCCACCATGAATTGACTCAAGGTGTTCACAGTAAAACAAATATTTGGCCTGGTGTTGACCAAATACATCAAGGACCCTATCAGCTGCCTATATATCCTGGGATCCACCAACTCTAAATCTAAAGTGATAACCTTCTTCAGATTGGTAGCCATAGGTGTAGCCATCAGTCTACAGTCCTCTACCCTGAATCTCCTCAAGATCTCAACAGTGCACTACCCTTGTCCAAGGAAGATCTCTCCTGATACCTGCCATACGTCTAACCCCAAGAAATAATGCATCAAGCCAATGTCCTTCATCTCGAACTCAATAGTTAAATCTGCTTTGCACCCTGTAATAAGCTCCTCTGCACCTGTGAGAAACAAATCATCTACGTATAGAACCAAGATGAGTGGATCTTCCCCAACAAGTATGAAGTACAAGTTAGGATCCGCCTCACTCTTGGTAAAGCCCATACTCTCCAAGTATTCGTCAATCCTTGAATACCACACCCTGGGTGCATGTTTTAGTCTGTATAAGGTTTTCTTAAGCCTACACACATGAGACTCCATCCCATGTACCTCAAAGCCCAAAGGTTGCTCTATGTATACTTCCTCCTCAATGATCCCATTAAGGAAAGTTGTTTTCATATCCATCTGATGTATCCTCCACCTCATAACTGAAGCAATAGAAATAACAACTCGAATAGAAGCATACCTAGCGAATGGAGCAAATGTCTCCTCGTAGTCCACTCCCTCTTTCTGGGAGAACCCTCTCGCCACAAACCTCGCCTTGAACTTCTCGATGCTACCATCTTCAACATGTTTGATCTTGTAGATCCATCTGGAACTCACAACTAGCTTCCCCTCCGGTCTCGGCACTATGTCCCAAACATCATTTTTCATAATAGAGGTGTAATCCTCTACCATAGCATCCCGCCATACCTATTGATTCGTTGCTTCCTCAAAACTGGAAGGCTCAGCATCAATGACGCTACTCATAAGTGCCATATAGTTCAAAAACTTCCTCAGAGGCTTGCACTCTCTGACCACACTTCTAGGAGCCTCACCAGCATCCCTCAATGTCGGTAATAGCCACTTGGGTCTCCTGACATGACTGGAAGGGGCTAACTCCTCCTCCCCAGCTGAAGTCTAAACTGCTAACTGTTGTTCATCCTTCGAAGCCTACTACTCCTAGTCCTCTATCACTATTGATGACTCTTGAGATCTCCTAGATGCCAAGTTCTCCTCAAACTTAACATCTTTGCTCACAATTGTCTTCCTCTGCGCTGGAATGAAGATCCCGTAAGCCTTTGAGGTCTCGTTGTACCCCACAAATATACCCTTTTGTCATGAAGGCTCCAGCTTCGTCCTCTTCTCTACAAGCACATGGATGTAGACTGGACAACCAAATATCCTTAAATGTCCTATCTCTAGCTTCACTCCTGAGAATGCCTCCTCCGAAATCTTGTCCCCTAATATCCTGTGAGGACTCTTGTTATGCACATACATCGTCGTATTACACGCCTCTTCCCAAAGAAACATAGGCAACTCCTAGTCATGTATCATAGCCTTGGCAAAACCAATGATGGACCGATTCTTCCTGTCTGCAACCCAATTTTGTTGAGGGTTATATGAGACTGTCAACTCCCTCTTGATCCCTGTCTCCTTGAAATCATTGGAGGTGTACTCTCCCCCATTATCTAACCTCAAGGCCTTGATCTTCTTTCCTGTCTAGTTCTCCACCTGAGCTCTAAACTCTCGAAACCAATTGAAGACCACATCCTTTGTCTTCATAAAGAAGATCCAAGTTTTCATGGAAAAGTCATTAATAAACGTCACATAGTATAATGATCCCTATACTGATGCTACTGACATCAACCCACTCACATATGAATGGATAATATCCAACATCCCCTTTAACCTACTCTCGCTGCTAGGAAAAGCAACCTTGACATTCCTGCCAAGTGCACACCCTCTGCACACTCCCTGCTGCTAAATACTGAACTCTGGAAGACCTATAACAATCCCCCTCAAAATCAACAATGCCCTGTAGTGTAGGTGTCTCAACCTCCTGTGCCACAACTCACATAGGTTGTCACTGTCGTCTACCAAAGCCATAACAAAATTGCCCTCCAATATGTATAAAGTACTCTCTCTAACCCCAACGACCACAATTGTGTTCGAGCTAGCTTTCTCTGTACAAATGAGTACTTACCTTCTCTAAAAAGCAACAGCAAAACCCCTGTCCTCCATAGTTGAGACTGAGAGCAATTTTTACTTCAAACCTAGTACATAAAGCACATCCTAGGCATCCAACGAACCTCTTGACTCAAGCTGGAAAGTAATTGTTCCCTCTCCCTTCACTGTGTTATCGCACGATTTATAGTTAGGGCAAAGCCCAACCCAAACAACAAATGTGTGACACAACTTGGGACACCTATCATTGTCACCTCAATAGACATCCCCCTCGTTTTAGTGATGGACAAGTCCAACACAAGAGAGGCTTACCGGGTGACCCTAGGGGAACAAGGAGCACAAGGGTTCCCTATATTGGTCAGGATCTAAGATGATGTTGGGGCTACAGAAGAGAGTCTTTGGAGTTGATAAATGATTGTCAATGTTGTGTGCCTGCAAAACAATGTTAGACAAGCCAAACCAAGACAAAATGTGATGATATAAACCCCAAAATAAGAGGGAAAGCAGCAAGAAGTCTTGCTGTCCCAAAATTGCAGCATATAATAGTGATATATCAGCAACAACAGAATTATAATAGCTGCAAATGAGACCATCAAAATCGGCAAATAATATTGGATAACAAGGCATGTAATTAATAAACAATATTTTGATGCTTAAACCAAGATTTTGATGTCAAAAGAGAGCTGTAAAAGAGTGTTATCAGCAGTGTTTATGACAGCCCTATGGTTGTAGCTAACTTTTAATACAACAGCAAATTCTAACCACTAAAATCAGCAAGTAAACCATCCAAACAATAGGTCTTTATCAGTAGATTACTTATCACAGCTCACAAACAAATTTCAGCAGTAGAAAAGTGGAGAAATTGTATGAGAAAGAGTGTTTGTTGCAGCCCTAATGGCTGTAGCTTAAAGTTTATTACAAATTTACAACAGACTAATCACTTGACAAAACAAGACGCCCTTAATGTAGAAGAAAGTCTAGAGCTTGTAGAATTCAAATCCAACTTTATCAATTTCAATCCCTCAATTTTCATGATTACCAATGCAACATATACAATCTGCAATGGAAATATTAGTACCTTCTTGTTGGGTGAATAGAGTCTCTTCCTTGGAAGGAAAACTAACCAAAGAGGAAGAAGACGTTTTTCTTTAGAGTTAAACCCTTATAAAACCCAAGAAAACAACAATCCTTCCAAATCATCTAGCTTGGAATCCAAGACAAACTAGGGTTTAAAAATCTTCTAGGGGTGTAAACACTCTTACTCCCTAGAGAAATGAACCCTAGTCAAGTGTTGCAACAAGGGTGTAAACCCTCTTACTCCTTGTGGCAAGCCTTATAGTCTTTCAATAGAAAAAAAGAATAAACTTTTGTGGAGGGTGCAAGCCTTTTTACTCCTAGGGTTTCAAGATCTATTTCTTGAATTTATACAAGCAAGATGACAATAAATTACAGAAAATTACTCATCAAATTCAAAAATAGCATGCAAGAAAACCCTTACTACCAAAAATTGTCCAACGATTTGTCAAGAAACACGATCAAAAGAATTCGCTAGCCTTTAATGCTCCAATAGACAAGAGTTGCATCCATTATGACAAGAAAAAGTGAGGTCGAAATTGTCCAAAAGGGCTGAAATTGCAGTCCAAAGAGTAATATTATCAAGTGATGAGTTCTTGTCCAAATGAAAATGACTTGCCCCTATTTATAGAGGAAAGAAAACCCAAGTCATAATTTGTCCACATTACAATTAAATCCATAATTTTAGATCAAAACCAAAGTTACAATGCTTAATTAGCAAATCGTTTTGCTCTTTTTGCCCACATAGGCTACAAAATAACAAAATAAGGGCATATAAGCCCAGAAAACTCTTCTCCAAGGTGGCACGTGAAGATTTTTTAGGTCCTAACAAGTTGCCAACTAGGTCTTCCTTTGACCTCAAGTTGGCTCTAAGTTTCAACTGTCAAACAAGGGTTTGTTGTTGTTTTATAACAGCAAACTGTTCAGGAACTTCTTTGTTGTTTTGTTACCGTTACAAAGGCCATTTAGGTGCTCTAGCATGTAGTTTTTGTCACCAAGATGTTAGCACATGCATACCATAAAATATGTAACACACCTAGAGATCTTTACTGCTGAAATAATGTTGTTCTAAACACTAGCATACATGAAAATGAACACAGGTATTTTGGTCTGACGTTGGAAAAAACCCCCCCGGGGAAAACCAGTTTGGAATATGAGTGTATATATGTGAAGAATAGAAGGTGGAATACAAGAAGTACATGAAACAAATGAACCTGATACAATAGCAGCTTGTCTCAAGCTGCAACATAACTCCAAGAGATAGAGATGCGCCCTAGCATGGTGTGCCCTCCTCACAAGTTGCCCAATCCACTGAAATGAAGCGCCCTTGCTGTTGGAAGCTTTGATGGAGAAACCCTTGCACACAATTCTGAATATGTGAGCTACCTCTCCACTGAAATTGTCCTCAAAGCAATTTGACCACTACAAGACCTCCCTGCTAGTTGTGCACCCTCCTCCTCAAGTGTGCCCTCCTCCTAGCAAGAACAACCTCCACAAATAAATGAGGGTCTAAGCCTCCTGGCTACCTCCATGAAAGGGAGCGCCCAAGCTTTCCTCACCCAATGCCTCCATTATCATCCTCTTGCCCTTCTCCAAGCTCCTTTGCTAAACATACAAGTGAGAATGAGCCTCTCCTTGCCCTATGTGCCCCTCTTAAGGAAACATAAGGAAACCTAAAATATATGTGGATGAGATCATCCCATCTCATCTCTAATCAAAGGTTGAGATCATCCCAAAAGAATCTCAACTCAAAACCCACTTTACTTAAGTTTCCATAGTTTCTCTTTATGTCCCTCAATTCACCCACAAAGTGAATTAATAGTCATTTTAGGCTAAAATGACCAAATTTCACTTTTGACTTAAATCTCCTAAGTTAAAGTGAAATTAGACATAAAGTACATGGTACACAGTACAAAGTATTTCCCACTTGTTTTTAGAGGCTCACAAACACAAGGGGAGCACTTTCCAAGGTACCCAAATCTCAACAGCACGTGTGAAGATAAGCCTCCAAAGGCTAGGATATCATGCTAGGAAGGTGCCACCTCAACCCCAAATCAAGCAAGAATGTGGGGTTACAAGCCCACAATACCACCAAGCGCACTAAATAAGCCAAATGTCCCCTCAAAAGTGTGACATCATGCTGCCCAAGAGGAACGTTTGGGCATAGGAGGGTGACATCCTCTCCTCTCAATGTTTCTGAGCCACGTCCATGTGCTAGGGACATCATCTAATGTGCAACGCTCATCATCCTAGGTCTCTAATGTGTGGGGCACAAGTCCCGTCCAATGGGCTTTCATGCCCCTACGAAGGTCCAAGTGGCTCAATCCCTGACTTTACCGGGCAAGATCCTGCAAAGACAAGCAAATACGCCCTCCAAGTGTCCACAAGTCACATGAATCATGCCAAGTAAGCCACATTTAATAAAAGAACCACCCAAACAAGTGCATTAAGTCCCCTCTTTTCAAATTAAACAAATGCTCAAAGACCTTCTAAACTTTGCCAAATTTAGGTATGGGAGGGGTGTCATGGCACTATTGGGTAGGCCAATCCCCAAGTCAAGGAATGTTTCTCGAGAAAACCCTCTCTAGACCATGCAATGAGTATGAGGTGGATTGGGGGAAGTACTCTTGGGCATGGGGTTCTTGACATATCAAGGGCCCATATCATCTCATTTATTGGTGCCTTTGTGGAGAGTGTGTTGCATCCCTTCGTTTGCAATGCAACATTTTTCCAAGCCCTTTATTTGCCTTTCTTTTTTATGGTCCGAACATTGAGTGCTATATGCAATAGAAAGAAAAAGAGCACCACAATGCCCCTTGAAGTTAGAACACATTGAGTGCCATATGCACTAGAAATTAAAAGACATCGCAATGCATTCCCCCATCAAGCAGAACATTTTATTTATTTTCTTTTTAAAGGTCCTTCATTTTTATGGAGAAGCATTTCATGGCTCTCAGGACTTTAGGGCGAGCATATAGAAGGATAATTTATGGCTTTTGACTTTTATAGTGCTAGTTGCAACACCTCTGGGCCTTCAGCCCCTTCTTCCCATTAAATGAGGTACCAACCCTTCTTGGGGTCAATGAACCTGAAAACCCAAATATGAGGAAACGGAGGGGAAGAAGTATGGAAAATGGTAAGTATGAGTGAGAATGGTACGATGACCCTTTGAGGAGACCCCCCAGTAGCAACCCTTTTCCCGAGGGTGACCAACTTACTAGGATACCATGTCAACCACCAAGGTGAAATAAGGCAGAAGGTACAATTTCCAAGCAAACGTTCCATAATCAAGAAAGGACCCTTTGCAACATGCTCAAATGCTTCAAATAGTATAGTGACACTTACCATGAGACTGGACTTGTTACCTCATGAACAAAGAGCTGCCGTGCTATGTGGACCAAGATGGTGTGGCAGACGTTGCTATGCTACTGACAATGAGTGGTGATGAGTGGTGGAGAGGAGGGGCTCTATCTGCTCAATGTGGGCTCTCCTGGTCAATCTTGCTCTCGGCACTGTTATCCCCAATTTGTGGGATAACTAAGGAGATTATGTCTCGAGGCCCTCAGGTTGCAGATATGGAGTGTCGAGAGACTACATGACTACTAGCATCCTTTTGCACATATGGAGACCAATGTTACCAGAACCGAATTGGTCATTGAACCGATCGACCCCAAAAACCGGAACCGAACTGGAACCAGAAAAAAACCGGATCAAAAAACCAGTCACTAAAAATACATAAAATATTCAAATTTTTGAAAAACAAATACATATTCATGTGCATCCATGTGAATCTTTGTCTTTCCCTTCAACCACTCTTCTCTTTGCCCAGTGCCTACAAATAAGATAGAGGTTGGTGTGCAGATACACCACTAAGTCACTTGACACGATGACAAAGAGAAGAGTTCAAAAGAAGAATTTATACTTGAGTGAAGTGTACATTTTTACTGGGGTCGTGACAGAAGAGTTCAACAATAAATGCCACCAACATCGAGGTACATAAAGGGTATGGTGCCCTTGATTAAATGTCAGTTTCATACCCTCTTACATGATAGAATCCAGTGGAAACATTGCAAT
>JZKD02S1673060.1:299401-312162 GCA_000966675.3 Picea glauca | reverse complement strand
AAGTTAGGTTAAGCATGTAGTTCATTTAATTTCATCATGTCTTAACCATAAACAAGAATGTTGCAGCAACCAAGATCACAAGAAGAAACACCATGCACAAGAACACAAGATATATTCTGGGAAACCCTTCTCAAACAAGGGAGAAAAACCCAACCAAATCCTTTACTATATTCTTCAAGAGAAAGACCTTTCACCAACAAGAATATCCTAGCACACAAGAGGGTGCACAAAACCCTAGAAACTCTAGCACCCAAGAGAGGTGCGCAACTTTGACCAAGAAGTGTACTTGCTGAAATTTCCAAAACTCACAAGTGTGTGTGTGTCTACAATGAAAGATTTCATCTTACTTATATTAGACTTGTCTTATCAACTAAAGTGTTTATTGGCACAATAGGGCCGACCTCACTTAGACATATTAATTATTTATTATTATAATAATTAATATTAATATTAATTATCTTTTACAGTTTATCTTTAGACACAATAAGATAGGGTTGCCCTGTACCCTTTACACAATAACTAGGGTTACAGGTAGGTCTGACTCTTGAACAACATATAGCAAAGGATTTGATAAACCCACTAGTGCTCATCCACTAGGGGCACATCCATAGGGATGCCATGGACCTGATTCACTGCATCACACAGATGAACCAAGTCTTCACACGTGTTCCTATGCTCATCCACAGGCACGTCTGCTCGACAGATCTGCTGCCACCAACAGAAGGATCATCTGGAGTCTTCTCATCAACTCTGTTGTTGCTCAAAAGAGGCCATCACATCATCTTCATTTATGTTCTCGTGATGATGTGCCCAATGCTTTTTAGGGATTTCCCACGTTCACCTTGTGCTCAGGCACGTCCTAACTCAACAGATCGCTCTTACATCGGATAATCATCTGGAGTTCTTCTCTCTCACGTCATGGAGGAGGCCATATACATTCCTAGCCCATGTCCCACGCTGGAACCATGAACCCTTTATTAGGGGCTTTCTCTCGGGTCTGTAAGCTGAGAGTAAGACTTCACATGACTGCTATATTCCACATCTCACAGGTTTGTAAGCTGGAGGATGTCTCCTATAGCTGCATTCATCAACACATTGATCAAGTAACTGACTCCCCCATTTTGTGCACCCAATGGATTAGTCAACATGTTAATCAAGTTCACAACCTCCTAGGTAAGGACACCATGCCAACACTCTAGACTCTAACCAAGGTCAAGCATCCACCCAAATTGAGCCATTTATATGTCCATGAAGCATCACCAACGAGATTAGAGACATGGCACTTTTTCCTAGTAAGGTAAAAATATTGATGTTTTTAGTAGCATCGGACAGGTACTTCCACGTGAGTTTGTGTCAACACGTGGGAGTCGTCCTAAATGCCTCTCAGAACCATAGGAGATTCACTTTATTAAGTGAATGTACTTTTGTAATAAAGTGAGTTTAATTTAATTAAATGCCTAAGTATTTGGCATTAGTAATTAAATCAAGTCCTAGTCGTTTGATCTAAAGTGAACGTGAGATTAGATCTCAGTCGTTGATCACTTTAGGAGATCTAGGGTTTTGGTCTTAGGGTAAACTCAAGGTTATAAAAGACAGCCTATGAGAGAGGATGAGACACACAACAATGATGGTACACAAAGAGTGAGTGAGCATTCAGGTGTGCAGGGGCAAGGACCGAGGAAAGGGTGCAAGGGAAGTAGCAGACAGCAAGATCAAAGGACTGATCTTGGGTAATAGGCTAGGCTATTTGTTGCATTTGTATTTCCTCAGAAGGGCCATTATCTCAGGACGGGAGCCCTGATTTTATTTAATAAAATCATCACAGATTTGGTTTTCCCTTCAGGGTTTTTCCAAGGGTAGTTTACCCAAAAATATCTTGTGCAAATGTGTTTGGTTTTTTATTTTGCTTCCGCTGGATTTTAATGGTTGTGTTGTTATTCAATAAATGTGTTTTGTTTGGAATTAATGATCGGGTGCTAGGTTTACAAAAATTAATATGGTATCAAAGTCGAGACTCTGAGGAAGTCAGATTTGCACAGAGACGAAATTTTGTAACAGCGAGAAAATTGATATTTTGTCTACGGGAAAAAAAATTATTGCAGACAAGTTGCAAGGTAAATAATTAAAAAAAAAGACAGGTCGTACAACTGTCGTATGACGTATGGATTAGTTGTCGGTGTTGGAGGAAACAGCAACCGAAGCAGCGAGAATGGATCGGCTGAGTGTGTTGCGTGTGTAGCAACTGAGGAAAACGACTATTGAGATCTACGTGGAACCGCCAACAGAGGAACAATTGAGCGGATCGCGTGAGCTCGAGTAGATCGGACCAATTGAGCAATAGAGCCAGCCGGCAATCAGGCTGCAGAGACTGCAGATCGGGCTGGAGCATGTAGACTGAGAGGGTAGCTAGAAGGGATGGTTGGGCGTGAGTCAGCGGACGATTGCAAGAAGGTCGTAGTTGGCCGAATTCTCTGGCAGTTGAGCACGATGAAGTGGACACAAATCGTTGGTTGTTGAAGTGCAGCCGCAACCACCAAAAACAGATCTGGTCGAGAGCCACAGCTACAAGTCGACAACAGCAGAGGTTGTTGTGAGTGAGAGACACCAAGTGGTGTGCGGGCCATGGAGCTAGCAACCTAAGTGAAGGATCGGACTGAGGGGCACACAGTGTAGTGAAAGCAAACATCAAGTGTTGCAAAGGACGTAGTCGAGTAGAGGAATGGCGATTGCAATAGAGATCGTCGATTGTTGAAGAAGGTAGTCGGCTACAAAAGATTTGGGCTACGAAGGCGGAGACAGATCGGTCAAGAGTCTACGGGTTGCTGTAGCAGCCACCACTAACAGTCGTTGGCCAAGAAAAAGGTGGGCGGAGTAGGCCGCTACAGCGAGTCGCCACAGCCAACCGCTAGCTGGGTTGTGGAGAAAGTCGTCGCCAGCAACCAACCAACTAGGACAGTCGACTAGCAGGGCCATTGGCAAGCCGAGACAACCACCGGGTATCCCAGAAAACCTCAAGCAGACCCAAAAATCCTTCAAGCATCCTAGAAATTAACCAGGCAACGCCTAGAAGGACATGGGCAGCCACAAAAGTCACCAAGCAGCCTCAAGCAGGGGTCTGGGCAGCGGGTAGCGAATCCGAGCAGCGGACAGTAGGCAGCAGATCCGAGCAGTGGGCAGCAGGTCCCTGGCAGGGATCCGGGCAGTCAAAAAGAAGTATTCGAAGCAAGGTTTGAGTGCGATGGCAGGTGTAGCTTCTGTTTCAGAGGGAGCAGCCAATCATGCAAATTGGAGAGCATCCATGGTAGCAGATCTAAAAGAGAAGACAGAGCCACCTCCAAGTGGTAGAAGTACCTTCCTCGCTAAAAGGGAGTGTTTATGTTTTAGTAGCATCAAACAGGTACCTTCCACGTGAGTTTGTGTCAACAGATGGGAGTCGTCCTAAATGCCTCTCAGAACCTTAGGAGATTCACTTTATTAAGTGAATGTACTTTTGTAATAAAGTGAGTTTAATTTAATTAAATGCCTAAGTATTCGGCATTAGTAATTAAATTAAGTCCTAGTTGTTAGACCTAAACTGAACATGAGATTAGATCTCAGTCGTTGATCACTTTAGAAGATCTAGGGTTTTGGACTTAGGGTAAACTCAAGGTTATAAAAGACAGCCTATGAGAGAGGATGAGACACACAACAGTGATGGTACACAAAGAGTGAGTGAGCATTCAGGTGTGCAGGGGCAAGGGCCAAGGAAAGGGTGCAAGGGAAGTAGCAGACAGCAAGATCGAAGGACTGATCTTGGGTAATAGGCTAGGCTATTTGTTGCATTTGTATTTCCTCAGAAGGGCCATTATCTCAGGACGGGAGCCCTGATTTTATTTAATAAAATCATCACAGATTTGGTTTTCCCTTCAGGGTTTTTCCAAGGGTAGTTTACCCAAAAATATCTTGTGCAAATGTGTTTGGTTTTTTATTTTGCTTCCGCTGGATTTTAATGGTTAAGTAACCTAGTTGTGTTGTTATTCAATAAATGTGTTTTGTTTGGAATTAATGATCAGGTGCTAGGTTTACAAAAATTAATATGGTATAAGAGTCGAGACTCTGAGGAAGTCAGATTTGCACAGTGACGAGATTTTGTAACAGCGAGAAAATTGATATTTTGTCTGCGGGAAAAAAATTTATTGCAGACAAGTTGCAGGGTAAATAATTTAAAAAAAAGACAGGTCGTACGACTATCGTATCACGTATGGATTAGTTGTCGGTGTTGGAGGAAACAGCAACCGAAGCAGCGAGAATGGATCGGCTGAGTGTGTTGCATGTGTAGCAACTAAGGGAAACGACTATTGAGATCTACGTGGATCCGCCAACAGAGGAACAATTGAGCAGATCGCGTGAGCTCGAGTAGATCGGACCAATTGAGCAGTAGAGCCAGCCGGCAATCAGGCTGCAGAGACTGCAAATCGGGTTGGAGCGTGTAGACTAAGAGGGTAGCTAGAAGGGATGGTTGGGCGTGAGTTAGCGGACGATTGCAAGAAGGTCGTAGTTGGCCGAATTCTCTGGCAATTGGGCACGATGAAGTGGACACGGATCGTTGGTTGTTGAAGTGCAGCCGCAACCACCAAAAAAAGATCTGGTCAAGAGCCACAGCTACAGGTCGACAACAGCAGAGGTTGTTGTGAGTGAGAGACGCCAAGTGGTGTGCGGGTCGTGGAGCTAGCAACCTAAGTGAAGGATCGGACTGAGGGGCGCACAGTGTAGTGGAAGCAAACATCAGGTGTTGCAAAAGACGTAGTCGAGTAGAGGAATGACGGTTGCAATAGAGATCGTCGGTTGTTGAAGAAGGTAGTCGGCTACAAAAGATTTGGGCTACGAAGGTGGAGACAGATCGGTCAGGAGTCTGCGGGTTGTTGTAGCAGCCACCACTGACAGTCGTTGGCCAAGAAAAAGGTGGGCGGAGTAGGCCGCTACAGCGAGTCGCCACAGCCAACCACTAGTTGGGTTGTGGAGAAAGTCGTCGCCAGCAACCAACCGACTAGGACAGTCGACTAGCAGGGCCATTGGCAAGTCGGGACAGCCACCGGGTATCCCAGAAAACCTCAGGCAGACCCAGAAATCCTTCAAGCATCCTAGAAATTAACCAGGCAGCGCCCAGAAGGACGTGGGCAGCCACAAAAGTCACCAAGCAGCCTCGGGCAGGGGTCTGGGCAGCGGGTAGCAAATCCAAGCAATGGACATTAGGCAGCAGATCCGGGCAGCGAGCAGCGGGTCCCTGGCAGGGATCCGGGCAGTCAAAAAGAAGTATTCGAAGCAAGGTTTGAGTGCGATGGAAGGTGTAGCTTTTGTTTCAGGGGGAGCAGCCAATCATGCAAATTGGAGAGCAGCCATGGTAGCAGATCTGAAAGAGAAGACAGAGCCACCTCCAAGTGGTAGAAGTACCTTCCTCGCTAAAAGGGAGTGTTTATGTTTTAGTAGCATCAAACAGGTACTTCCACGTGAGTTTGTGTCAACAGATGGGAGTCGTCCTAAATGCCTCTCAGAACCTTAGGAGATTCACTTTATTAAGTGAATGTACTTTTGTAATAAAGTGAGTTTAATTTAATTAAATGCCTAAGTATTCGGCATTAGTAATTAAATTAAGTCCTAGTTGTTAGACCTAAACTGAACATGAGATTAGATCTCAGTCGTTGATCACTTTAGAAGATCTAGGGTTTTGGACTTAGGGTAAACTCAAGGTTATTAAAGACAGCCTATGAGAGAGGATGAGACACACAATAGTGAGTGAGCATTCAGGTGTGCAAGGGCAGTGGCCAAGGAAAGGGTGCAAGGGGGCAGCAAGGGAAGTAGCAGCCAGCAAAATCGAAGGATTGATCTCGGGTAATAGGCTAGGCTATTTGTTGCATTTGTATTTCCTCGAAAGGGCCATTATACCAGTACGAGAGCCCTGATTTTATTTAATAAAATCATCACAGGTAGTTTACCCAGAAGTATCTTGTGCAAATGTGTTTGGTTTATGATTTTGCTTCTGTTGAATTTTAATGGTTAAGTAACCTAGTTGTGCTATTATTCAATAAATGTGTTTGCTCAGAATTAATGGTTGGGTGCTAGGTTTACAAAAATTAACAAAAAACACTCTTGGAGTAACTCCAAAAACTAACAATCCCTCTTTACGAGAAAACATTTTTTTGTAACACCCCTCAACTCCCTCTAAAACTACAACCTATAACTCGAACACCTCCACAAAGCTGAAAATTACTCCATCATAATAGAACATCATACCTACTCTGCAAGAGTCAAGCATCCAATCTCCAAGGTATACATCACATGGTCCCAAACTCCAAGGGCTAGGTGCCCTCCTGCAAGTGCCCAAATACTCCTCCTAGGTAGGCACCTCCATTGATCGAGCAACCAAATCCTCCATTATGTGCACACAATGGGTTAGTCAACATGTCGATCAAGGCAACAACCTCCTAAGTAAGGGCACCATGTCACCACTCTCACCAAGGTCAAGCATCCACACAAACTAAGCCATCCATATGTCCATGAAGCATTACCAAGGAGCTAAGAGGCATGGTGCTCTCCTAGCAAGGTGAAAACACTTTTGGAGTAACCCCAAAAACTAACAAAAAGAATGTAATATGTATTACTTAAGCAAATCACGTGTCATTTGATTTATAACATGAAATATGATATAAGATATACTTTGGAGTTGTACCAAATAATATATACTTTACTAAACATTAAAGATGGCAGAAATATAATTGAAACCCAATACTTAAGTAATATTTTTATCCTTATTTTGGAACTAATGCCTTATGGAACATAACAAGGGTAAGGGACCTACCTAATGACAAAGGGTCAAATCAAATGTTTGTAGGTTTGAAAAACTAGATTATAGAAGACATGGGAGATACAGACACATTTGAGATCTTCGATGATCTCAACGAGCCTTCCTTGCTATCATGGAAAGGAAGTACAATCCTTCGTGCTCATCAATGCAAGATCAGTGCATGGCCGTCATAAGGCAAACAAAGGATAAAGCATTCAAAAATATTAGGAAGCAACCCAACCACCTAAATTTGAAGAGAACCAAGAAAAGAGTAAGATGGAGGAGTGAACAAATACTAGACAAACCCAATCACTTTTGGAGAGACTAAAGAGCCTCCCTCTCGATAATGATAAACATGAAGAGGGTTTCAGACATCCCTCAACCCATATGTTGTTATAGAGAACAAGAGTGGCAAGGTTACAAACGAAATGGAGACAATAAGAGAGATGCCTATGTGAAGGGAGCAACCAAGGGTCAATAGGGAAGAAATAAACCAAATGTTGAAAGTTGTGCTCAAAGCCCACAACCTACCAACCACTAGAAAGTAACTAGAGTTGTGGGGAGGGCAAGGTGTGAAGGTAAGGAAGAATCATGAATGGTACTAGAACAGACACACAGGAGGAAAACAGAGATTACAATCTATTCTTGGAGGACCAAGGGCACACCCACAGCAAAAGGTCAATATATAAAGCAATAATAGAAATGGATCAGCATGTCAAAGATATGTTGGCGGGAATAGCTGAAGACTTCCTCAATCACTTTGTTGAAGCACAATACAGCTTGGCAGACTATATGATGAACCATGAGAAGATTGTCTTGGGAGATAAGAAGGAGACCATTTCCAAGAATGACTCATTAGAACAACATGTGGAGAAGTCAAAGCAGCAGGTAGAGATGATGAACTCAAGAACTTCTGCTAAAGCATTTGGGTAGGTAGGAGAGAGCAACAGAAAGATGGACCAGAAAGGATAGATGGAATGGGCAGAAAATATGCCAACAGAAGTATGAAGTTGGTAGCTTTGAGTACAGTATCAGTTCCTGACTCATTCTTAAGATTTTCCGTTGTTATTTGATAATACTGCTTGCTATCTAGTCATGGTTCTCTGACATGAGCCCTTGAATGGAAAACAAAGACAGTCCCACCATATTATTATATTTTGAAACTGCTGCACAACTAGTAGTAGTCAGAGGCTAGAGCTATGAAGAAGCCCCTGCAAAGGTCTATCTTTGTTTTGTTTACAAGTTATCTCTGTTATGTAAGGTTATAATCTCTCTGTGCCATTTTGTTCTATGACAGGGAGGTAGCCAATTCTGGCCCCTCCATTTGGTATCAATTCTAAATCTTGTTAATAAAGATCCCTGCTTACCATATATATATATATAGTGCATGGGTGAATTGAAATGCATGTTTGGTATGTGGAACGCCAGATAAGTCATCGTGTCTGAGGTTTAACCTACCATAAGCAAACAACCAGTTTGGGACAGTGATATNAAATCATCACAGATTTGGTTTTCCCTTCAGGGTTTTTCCAAGGGTAGTTTACCCAAAAATATCTTGTGCAAATGTGTTTGGTTTTTTATTTTGCTTCCGCTGGATTTTAATGGTTAAGTAACCTAGTTGTGTTGTTATTCAATAAATGTGTTTTGTTTGGAATTAATGATCAGGTGCTAGGTTTACAAAAATTAATATGGTATAAGAGTCGAGACTCTGAGGAAGTCAGATTTGCACAGTGACGAGATTTTGTAACAGCGAGAAAATTGATATTTTGTCTGCGGGAAAAAAATTTATTGCAGACAAGTTGCAGGGTAAATAATTTAAAAAAAAGACAGGTCGTACGACTATCGTATCACGTATGGATTAGTTGTCGGTGTTGGAGGAAACAGCAACCGAAGCAGCGAGAATGGATCGGCTGAGTGTGTTGCATGTGTAGCAACTAAGGGAAACGACTATTGAGATCTACGTGGATCCGCCAACAGAGGAACAATTGAGCAGATCGCGTGAGCTCGAGTAGATCGGACCAATTGAGCAGTAGAGCCAGCCGGCAATCAGGCTGCAGAGACTGCAAATCGGGTTGGAGCGTGTAGACTAAGAGGGTAGCTAGAAGGGATGGTTGGGCGTGAGTTAGCGGACGATTGCAAGAAGGTCGTAGTTGGCCGAATTCTCTGGCAATTGGGCACGATGAAGTGGACACGGATCGTTGGTTGTTGAAGTGCAGCCGCAACCACCAAAAAAAGATCTGGTCAAGAGCCACAGCTACAGGTCGACAACAGCAGAGGTTGTTGTGAGTGAGAGACGCCAAGTGGTGTGCGGGTCGTGGAGCTAGCAACCTAAGTGAAGGATCGGACTGAGGGGCGCACAGTGTAGTGGAAGCAAACATCAGGTGTTGCAAAAGACGTAGTCGAGTAGAGGAATGACGGTTGCAATAGAGATCGTCGGTTGTTGAAGAAGGTAGTCGGCTACAAAAGATTTGGGCTACGAAGGTGGAGACAGATCGGTCAGGAGTCTGCGGGTTGTTGTAGCAGCCACCACTGACAGTCGTTGGCCAAGAAAAAGGTGGGCGGAGTAGGCCGCTACAGCGAGTCGCCACAGCCAACCACTAGTTGGGTTGTGGAGAAAGTCGTCGCCAGCAACCAACCGACTAGGACAGTCGACTAGCAGGGCCATTGGCAAGTCGGGACAGCCACCGGGTATCCCAGAAAACCTCAGGCAGACCCAGAAATCCTTCAAGCATCCTAGAAATTAACCAGGCAGCGCCCAGAAGGACGTGGGCAGCCACAAAAGTCACCAAGCAGCCTCGGGCAGGGGTCTGGGCAGCGGGTAGCAAATCCAAGCAATGGACATTAGGCAGCAGATCCGGGCAGCGAGCAGCGGGTCCCTGGCAGGGATCCGGGCAGTCAAAAAGAAGTATTCGAAGCAAGGTTTGAGTGCGATGGAAGGTGTAGCTTTTGTTTCAGGGGGAGCAGCCAATCATGCAAATTGGAGAGCAGCCATGGTAGCAGATCTGAAAGAGAAGACAGAGCCACCTCCAAGTGGTAGAAGTACCTTCCTCGCTAAAAGGGAGTGTTTATGTTTTAGTAGCATCAAACAGGTACTTCCACGTGAGTTTGTGTCAACAGATGGGAGTCGTCCTAAATGCCTCTCAGAACCTTAGGAGATTCACTTTATTAAGTGAATGTACTTTTGTAATAAAGTGAGTTTAATTTAATTAAATGCCTAAGTATTCGGCATTAGTAATTAAATTAAGTCCTAGTTGTTAGACCTAAACTGAACATGAGATTAGATCTCAGTCGTTGATCACTTTAGAAGATCTAGGGTTTTGGACTTAGGGTAAACTCAAGGTTATAAAAGACAGCCTATGAGAGAGGATGAGACACACAACAGTGATGGTACACAAAGAGTGAGTGAGCATTCAGGTGTGCAGGGGCAGTGGCCAAGGAAAGGGTGCAAGGGGGCAGCAAGGGAAGTAGCAACCAGCAAAATCGAAGGACTGGGCTTGGGTAATAGGCTAGGCTATTTGTTGCATTTGTATTTCCTCAGAAGGGCCATTATACCAGTACGAGAGCCCTGATTTTATTTAATAAAATCATCACAAGTAGTTTACCCATAAGTATCTTGTGCAAATGTGTTTGGTTTATGATTTTGCTTCTGTTAAATTTCAATGGTTAAGTAACCTAGTTGTGCTATTATTCAATAAATGTGTTTTGCTCAGAATTAATGGTCAGGTGCTAGGTTTACAAAAATTAACAAAAAACACTCTTGGACTAACTCCAAAAACTAACAATCCCTCTTAACGAGAAAAATGTTTTTTGTAACACCCCTCAACTCCCTCTAAAACTACAACCTATAACTCGAACACCTCCACAAAGCTGAAAAATACTCCATCATAATAGAACATCATACCTACTCTGCAAGAGTCAAGAATCCAATCTCCAAGGTATACATCACATGGTCCCAAACTCCAAGGGCTAGGTGCCCTCCTGCAAGTGCCCAAATACTCCTCCTAGGTAGGCACCTCCATTGATCGAGCAACCAAATCCTCCATTATGTGCACACAATGGGTTAGTCAACATGTCGATCAAGGCAACAACCTCCTACGTAAGGGCACCATGTCAGCACTCTCACCAAGGTCAAGCATCCACCCAAACTAAGCCATCCATATGTCCATGAAGCATTACCAAGGAGCTAAGAGACATGGTGCTCTCCTAGCAAGGTGAAAACACTTTTGGAGTAACCCCAAAAACTAACAAAAAGAATGTAATATGTATTACTTAAGAAAATCCCGTGTCAATTGATTTATAACATGAAATATGATATAAGATATACTTTGGAGTTGTACCAAATAACATATACTTTACTAAACATTAAAGATGGCAGAAATATAATTGAAACCCAATACTTAAGTAATATTTTTATCCTTATTTTGGAACTAATACCTTATGGAACATAACAAGGGTAAGGGACCCACCTAATGACAAAGGGTCAAATCAAATGTTTGTAGGTTTGAAAAACTAGATTATAGAAGACATGGGAGATACAGACACATTTGAGATCTTCGATGATCTCAACGAGCCTTCATTGCTATCATGGAAAGGAAGTACAATCCTTCGTGCTCATCAATGCAGGATCAGTGCATGGCCATCATAAGGCAAACAAAGGGTAAAGCATTCAAAAATATTAGGAAGCAACCCAACCACCTAAATTTGAAGAGAACCAAGAAAAGAGTAAGACGGAGGAGTGAACAAATACTAGACAAACCCAATCACTTTTGGAGAGACTAAGGAGCCTCCCTCTCGATAATGATAAACACAAAGAGGTTTCAGACATCCCTCAACCCATATGTTGTTATAGAGAACAAGAGTGGCAAGGTTACAAACGAAATGGAGACAATAGGAGAGATGCCTATGTGAAGGGAGCAACCAAGGGTCAATAGGGAAGAAATTAACCAAATGTTGAAAGTTGTGCTCAAAGCCCACAACCTACCAACCACTAGAAAGTAACTAGAGTTGTGGGGAGGGCAAGGTGTGAAGGTAAGGAAGAATCATGACTGGTACTAGAACAGACACACAGAAGGAAAACAGAGATTACAATCTATTCTTGGAGGACCAAGGGCACACCCACAGCAAAAGGTCAATATATAAGGCAATAATAGAAATGGATCAGCATGTCAAAGATATGTTGGCGGGAATAGCTGAAGACTTCCTCAATCACTTTGTTGAAGCACAATACAGCTTGGCAGACTATATGATGAACCATGAGAAGATTGTCTTGGGAGATAAGAAGGAGACCATTTCCAAGAATGACTCATTAGAACAACATGTGGAGAAGTCAAAGCAGCAGGTAGAGATGATGAACTCAAGAACTTCTGCTAAAGCATTTGGGTAGGTAGGAGAGAGCAACAGAAAGATGGACCAGAAAGGATAGATGGAATGGGCAGAAAATATGCCAACAGAAGTATGAAGTTGGTAGCTTTGAGTACAGTATCAGTTCCTGACTCATTCTTAAGATTTTCCGTTGTTATTTGATAATACTGCTTGCTATCTAGTCATGGTTCTCTGACATGAGCCCTTGAATGGAAAACAAAGACAGTCCCACCATATTATTATATTTTGAAACTGCTGCACAACTAGTAGTAGTCAGAGGCTAGAGCTATGAAGAAGCCCCTGCAAAGGTCTATCTTTGTTTTGTTTACAAGTTATCTCTGTTATGTAAGGTTATAATCTCTCTGTGCCATTTTGTTCTATGACAGGGAGGTAGCCAATTCTGGCCCCTCCATTTGGTATCAATTCTAAATCTTGTTAATAAAGATCCCTGCTTACCATATATATATATATAGTGCATGGGTGAATTGAAATGCATGTTTGGTATGTGGAACGCCAGATAAGTCATCGTGTCTGAGGTTTAACCTACCATAAGCAAACAACCAGTTTGGGACAGTGATAT
>JZKD02S1673060.1:279218-291662 GCA_000966675.3 Picea glauca | reverse complement strand
CTCCAACTAGAAGGAGGCTACAACCCCCTTTCTTTTCCCCTTCCTTCCACCTTCAAATATAAGTGTAGACTCAACCTATCACTACTGCTATCACTGATACATCATCATCAACCTGTAACTGTCATTGTCTTTGTCACCATGACTGATACTATCACTGTCACTATCACCGATACTATCATTGTCATTGTCACCGTCATTGATACTGATACATCATCATCAACAAAACCATATGCCAAGATCACCAAGCACATCTCTTAAAACATATGCCCAACATCACCAAGATATGCCTCAAACCATGTACCAAAAGATGTACCTCAAACATACACCATCTCATCCAAGATGTGCATTAAGTATGTACCCAAACATCCAATAGATATACCTCAACCATATGCATTAAAACATGTGTGAAAAACCTCCAAGACATGTGCCAAAAAATCCAAGATATGTATCAAACCATATACCTCAAGCATGTGCCACGCATTAATGAAATTCCTCAAACAATATGCTAATACAGGCTTTAAGCATGCGCCAAATCACCAAGATACAAACCTTAAAAACACATAGATAACCATACCTTTCAACATGCAAGAAACCCGGTGCATACCATCACATACCCTCATACCTTCTTCATCTTCAACAACAAGAGAATAACGTCTTCATCAAACTTTACCTTAGTCTCGCGGGACTAGTTTTTGGATTAGTCACAAGCCCTGACTTTCAATAAGAATAAATATGTACCTGTAATGAATAAAGGTATGAAACTTTTAGTCAATATTCTTCAATATCTTCTTTGAAATTCATCCAAGTTTCACTCCTTGAATCTTTCCTGAAAAGGAGTTATAGCGAAAATGGCAGACCTTGTTGAATTCTAGCTTATTCTAGAGAGTGAACTTGTAGAGAATTCCACACGCTAAATATTTGATACATGGTTATGAAACTTGTACACAACATAATATGGACTGTACTCTTCCATTGCAATTGTTCTCACAGAATTTGGATCCTCTGTGAAGAAGTTATGATTGTTTTTCTTAGAACACGTGTTTGAGACTAGTTTTATGACTAGTCAAAAACCCTATCTTCCATAGAGTGTATCTCTAGAAACACAATGACCGAGAAGCTGAAAGTTTTACCACAATTACCCTGATATGTCTTCTCAACAACCTCTAGGTTTCATTATCTGAATCATTCTAGAAAAAAACGTTACAGTGAAAATGGTAAGATGGCCTTTAAATAACATACCTTAGAACACATCATCACAAGACTTCATCCTCCCTTGGAATTTCTCCCTTCTTCACTTCATATTCCCTCTTAAATTTACCTCAAATCTCCTTGGTCACCTTAGATAAAAATCACTTGAGTTGATGTGACAAATGAACTCCTAGGTACCTTATTTATACTAGATCTCGGCACCCTCTTTTTAGGGTCGACTTGACCCAAATAAAATTCAAAATAATTTTTAATGATTATTCCATTGGGGCTGACTTTATCAGCAATATCCTTAATATTCATTACAATGGGGCCAACTTGTAACTTCTTGTTTGCAACAACTCTTCTTCTTTTAATTAATTTGGGGTTGACTTCTCACTTCTTATTACAATTATTTAGGGCTTCTTAACCATACTTTGAGGCTTCCATCTTCAAGAGGGCATATCTCCTCAATTGTGAGGAACCACGTGGCATACCACCTACCGTTGGAAATGGCATGACGAAGAATGTCCATCTATGAGATATTTAAATGCATTAGTAGAGTCCATCGTCCTATTTTTCCTTGAACAACTTCAGGCTTCATGACCACATCTCTTGGCTTCTTGTAGATTTCTTCAAAGCATCTTCCCGTGAGGGCCATGCTTAAAATTGCGCCATAAAGGGAGAACTTTGGAGACTTCTCCAAATACACCAATCACTTATTCCTTCAAACAAACCCATTACTTCTAGAGGCTTCTTTTGGGGTTAACATGCTTCTTCTATTGTTGACATCAATGCTTCTATCCTTCTTCTAGAGTTGACATCTAGGGTTGACATCAATGACAACTAACTTTCCAACATTGAATTTGTACCATTTGCAAAGAATACGAAGAAACAATATCCCATCTACTTGTTAAATACTTGCATGTTAAACAAATGTGGATAGAAGTAGATCAATTTAAACCTGCGTAGGATGGTTGGGTTGGTGATATTGTTGAGGAATGTTTAAGACATTGGTGGGGTAAGAGGGAATTAAATGAATGATATTTTGTAATGTTTTATAATCCAGGGAGTGTGGTTAGTGAGAAATTATTTGCTCTTTGAAGAAAAGGGGATTCCCTCATTCCAAATTACACATCAAATTATAGCCATGGCTACAACTTACATAATGCTAGTTATTCAAGAGAGAGAAAGGTAGTTGGTAAAAACGGTGATCAACAAAGTGCAAGGTTGGGACTTTTTTATGGATCAAGCCAAGGACCACAAAGAATAAGCAATGTGGGACATATCATTCATATTCATAAGAACCCATACAATCAATATTAAAGCAGGTTTGGGAACATGTTCCAATAACTTCTCATAAAAAGTGAAATGGAGAAAATTGTAAGGAAGATTTAGATATATGGAGACTCCAATGGAGTGATCAAATGGATGAAAGGCTATGTCCAGCTCTCGAACATCAATTTCAAAAATTTAGGTGATCAAATGAAGTCCATAACAAATTCCTTTGAGTCAATTTCTTTCACACATGTGTTCAAAGAACAAATTATAGAGGGTGACTGGCAATCAAAAGAAGGTCAACATATCGTTGAAAGAAAGGTTATAATTGAAGAACTCGAAAAAGGATCTTCTTCAAACTCTGAAGACTTTTATTCCCAATGTAGTTGTGAAGGATGCAAAAGTTTGATGTTTTTTAGGTTTTTACCTACTTTGAAAAGAGTAATATAAATGGACGATATAGATACTTGATATTTAACTTTGATTCATAAGATATGTGTTATCCCCCATTTCCAGGGATAACTAAGAAGATGATGTCTCGAGGCCCTTAGGTTGTATACATGGAGTACCGAGAGGCATCCCAACACGTAGAGCCCTTCATTCACCATACGTCACCATTTGATGATGGCAACAACGTCCACCACACTTGGCCTGGATCACAGAGGACAGTGGATCTTGCTCCATGAGGTAACAAGTCCAGTATTGTGATAAGTGTCATTCTAATAATTCAAGCATTTCGACATGTTGCGAAGGATTCTTTCTTGATTTTGAAAACATTTGCTTGGAAATTACACTTTTGCCTTATTTCACCTTGGTGAGTGTCATGGTTTCCTAGTAAGTGGCCACCCTTGGGGAAAGGGTTGCTACCCGGGGGTCTCCTTGAAGGGTCATCATACCATTCCCACGCATACTTGCCACCTTCCTTCACTTCTTCCCCTTCGTTTCCCAATCTTTTAGGCCTTTGGACTTATTGACCCAAGAAGGGCATGTACCTCATTTCATGGGAAGAAGGGGCTAAAGGCCCAGAGGTAAATGTAAATCCAAATCACAACCTTCCAGATGCTCTCCCAAGAGGTCTCGAGAACGATGAATTTTTTCTCTTAAAAAATTGGAAGACCTGCAAAAGAAAAGTCACATTATATAGATGTCCCACTTGTTGAGGTGTGTACACGTATGTCGTGTCCCTTTCTTTTCATGCATATGGAACTCTATGTGCCTCTAGCTTCAAGTGACGTTGGTGTACTCTTTTATTTCCATGTTTTATAGTACACAAATGCTTTGGACTTTAATTAATTAATGGCAAACAAATGGGCTTGGAAAAATGTTGCATCGCAGACGAAGGGTAGCACACCCTATACAAAGGCACCCATAAATGAGACAACACGAGCCCTTGTATGTCATGAAACCCCATACCTAGAAGTATAACCCCCATCCACTTCCCAATCACTGCATGACCTAGAGAGTTTTCTCCTTGGAAACTTCCCCTACTTGAGGAAATGGTTTACCCAATAGGGCACTATGACACCCCTCCGATATCTAAATTTGCTAAATTGTATAAGGTCTTTGAGCATATGTTTATTTTGAAAAAGGGGGGATTTGATGCACATGTTCAAGTGGTTCTTTTATTAGATATGGGTTATTTGGCATGATATTGTGACTTGTGGACCCTTGGAGGGCATACTTGCTTGTCTTTGTAGGCCTTTGTCAGGTGACAACTTGATCGTGGAGGCACAAGGTTACTTGAACCTTCACTCGGGGCATGAATCCCATAAGATGGATGATGCACCCCCACTCCTAGGACAGCTTGGACAAGGAACATTGCCTTTGGAGGCACTTGAGTGTCCCTTGGAGGTGACTCACTCTACCTAGCCCCAACATTTGCCTTTGGTGGCCTCATCTCTCTCTTATGGGGCACGATGTCACACTTGGGAGGCTAGGGTTTTGGTGGTGTTGGTGACTTGATGATGACTCAACATATGTTGGTGGAGGAAGACCCTTGTACCATGAAGATATGACCTTCAGAGGCCTAACGTTTCCCTCAACTAGCTCAATGATTTGCTCATTATGTCAAAACGTCACCTCTAGAGGGCATGATATCATCTTTCAGGGCTTCTTTATTTTGTAAAATTGAAATATATTTTGTAAAGGGGAAAATTAGGAGGTCAACCTCCCTAATTTTTGTTTTACCCTAACTTAAGTGGATAAAACATTTTACAAGGTCAAGTATAAATAAGACCTTGTCACTTTCATTTTGACATATAACACACTTGCGAATTGCATATGTTTAGGGCTGAAATTTCCATCCTACTTGGGAAATTCACACTTTCTCTCTCTTATGTTATTTTGGATGCTAGTACTTGTCTTTAGTGGAAGAAGTGGTGCATTATCTCTCTTGGATGCTTGTCTTACTTTTGTGGTGGAATATACTTGGTAAAAGAGGGTTTATCTTGCTATCTGTTGGAATTGGTAAGGGAATTTTTGCATATTGTTAGTGTTTCTTATTGTTTCATGGTTATTCTTGTCTAAACCCTTGGAGGAGTATAAAGTCATACACCCTCCACTAATTCTAGCACATTTGTCTTTGGATAAGCTATTAAACAAGGTTGTTAGGATGAGTAAAAAGGCTTACACCCTCCTAGATTACCTTGCTAGTTTTGTTTTCCCTATGGAGTAAAAAGGTTTGCACCCCTAAGGAGGTAACACAATTATCCCTTGCAACAAGAGACCCCATAACCCATTTGACAAGGCACTAGCCTGATTTGCATTGGAGAAATAAAATCATGTGCATTGGAATACGTGAAAAATAGAGATTTTGCAATTGTTCAAGTTGGAATCAATTTTGCATGCGTAACGCTTCTTTGAGACCCAAGGGAATCTAGCTTAGCCAAGTAATTTTTCTTGCTGTTACAAATTAATGCTACAACCATTAGGGCTGCAAAATACTCTCTTTTTTATTTATTTCTCACTTATCTATCGCTGAAATTTACTTGTGAACCTAGATTATTGTTCTACTGCTCATTAGCTATTATTTGCACGATTTACTTGTCAGTTTTCATGGTTAGATTTTATTGTTGTAACAATTGTTTGCTACAATCACTTGGTTGTTATAAAACATTGTTGATAACACCTAAACAACAATCCCGAATACCATCTAAAGTCTTGCTCTTTTCAATGGAAGTTTGACTAGTTATTGCTAGTCTGGTTTCCATCATCTTATACTTGATTTTAGTCATTTAATTTGCAGCTATTGGTAATTGTTTCTTGCTGATTTATAGACTTATACGCTACTGCAATTTTGGACAACAAGGTTTCTTGTTGAATTCCCATTGGTTAAATGCTTGTTTGATCATCAATTGTCTTTTTCCTAGTAGGGCTAACATTGTTTTGCAGGTACAAAACTATTGGCAATCATTTAGCCTTCCACAAGACACCTCATCAAGCCATCCTTTATATCCAGACTTAACCTTTAGGGGTTTCACTTATCATTACTCCACTTTCCATATCAAACCCCCTAGGGTCACCGAGATTCCCCCCTTGTGGTGACTTATCATCACTAAAGCAAGGGGAGTGTCTATCTAAGGTGGCAATGGGTAGGTACTCATGTAGTTTTCACCCTTCTGTGGATTGGGTTGGGCTTTGCCCAATCTATAGATTGTGCGATAACAATATGTATAAGACCTTTTATGGAGTTTTTTGGGAAAAAATTGTAAAGTTGCAAAATAGAAGATTTTTTTTGGATTTGTGGATGCAAGGAAGTAACAAAATGTCTATATTTATTTGAAATGTAAGTGCAATGGCACATTGGAGTGTAATTTATTTTCTTCTTGAATAGAAATGACAATTTTTTCCATGGAAAAAAAAGAAAATATGCTTACATGAACAAGGGTTGTGTGAACATTAGTCCTTACCTTTTAGTGTTATGATTAAATTATATGGTAAAATGATCATAAAACCCTAGTAATTATTGTTTTGAATAGGGGTGGTAGGTAGGGGGGGAATCTCCATCAATCTGGAAGGAAAGTCAAAGTTTAGCTATGTTTGGGGGGTAAGAGAAGGAACCAACAAGAAATGAGAAGTGTTAACAACATTTCAAAGGTTAAAGTTTTTGTTGGGCCCACAATATGGTTAATCTAATGATGATAATTAGATCCTTTTTTGGCCAATATTGTATATGTATTTTCCTGTTTTGAAGAGTTTTGGAGGATTTTTGTGTTAAATCGCCATGGTTCATACCATGTATGTTTGATTTATTTTTTATGATGGTTTTGAGTATAATTCAACATGTTTTAATGATTTCAGGAAACTACTTCGCGTTCTGTGTGTGACAGGGCAAAATCGCAGGTCGTTTTTGCATCCGGTACTCCATCCGGCACCCCATCCTGTACTCCATCCGGTACTCCATCCGACACTCTGTCCTGCACTAAAACCATGGGCGATTTGTCGGTTATCATATCGGCGGCCAGCGATGGGCGAATTAGAGACATGGGTTTTTTTTGTGCTCGTGGCCTCCAACTACTAAGCTTCTAACAACTTAGATTGGGTTGTTATGCTGGGCGTTTATTGGCTCACCTTGTTTCTAGAAGCCACCGGGGGTTAAGACACATTGAATGTGATTTGTTGTTTTTAGAAGAGGTCGACCCTTCCAGTGGTCGACTTCTCAGCTTGTAAACATTATAAATACCACATCAGTGGTCAGACAAATAGTCAGGCGAGCAAAAGAATAGTTAAGCTTTGTTTTCCCAATTCCAGACATATTTTGCTAAAACTGTGTAAACCTGCATTTTTTATTTTAAATTTTGAAATTGTGTTAATTGAGCTCGTGATTCATCCTTGAGGAGTAGCCTTGACCTGTTGGGGGGCCCACCAACAGTCTGGGTGAATATTTAGTCTATTAGTTTATGAATTCATATAGTGTGATCATCATTTCCTTTATTTCATGTAAATGAGTTTTTTTGTGTTTATTTACTGTGTAAATTGTTGTTCATAATTTAATTACTTTAGTTCAGTTTTGCAGGTTATTATGGAGGCTAGTGTTAATATGCAATGACATTTTAGTTGATAGGAAACAAACTTGCAAGTCTTAGATACTAACCCTCGTGTATAATTAGATGATAGCTAGAATTTTCATATGCTGAAATTGTTGATATTATGGTAGCTTTGGGAGGTATGAACCTCTATTGTGACCTTTGACAAGATTATAATGTTCTGGAAGGAAGCAAAGAAATGAAGGAAACCCTAGAGAAGATGTCGGCTGCAAAAATATAATTAATATGAATTAATTAGTACCCAGAAGGAGAAGTCGGCCCCAGTAAGTCTGCCAGAACCACTATAAATACAGGGCACTAGTCTCTCAATTGACACACTTCTCAGAATTGCAGAGAGCAGTTTCTGCGCACTGCAGTCCAACAGTTTTGTGCGCAAGTCCTGGGCAAGGTGTTGTGCCAGTTCTTGGGTGGGCCTATCTGATCAGCTTGGTTACTTATTGCTTGGTGCATTAGCCTCTCTTGGCTATTGGATTGCTACTAGAATTATTTTCTCTGTCAATGTCAAGGTTCTCGGAGGGTGGCTTCGACCTATGGTTGGGTGACAAGGGTATTGTCAATGGTAAAATGAGCACAATCTTTCATATTCTAACAGGTTATGGTCCCACACCTCCTTCATTCAGTCTAAACACTGTAAGGAAACATAACTGCTAGGATATTGAGCTCGTTGAGGAACTGTCGCTAGGGTTACTAGCAGAAGCAGCTTCCAAAGACACTGTCGCTAAGGTTACTAGCAGAAGCAGTTGTAGAAACCCTAATCTCATATCCGACACATTGTGATGGAGCATCTCGCTCAAAAAGAAGATATTCAAATGCGCCCTAACTTAGCGCACCTTTTGGCTCTCTCAGAATATAGAAACAACGAAGTTGAAGTTTTGGATCAAGACATGACCAGTTACCAGTCAACTGAAGACATGAGTGAAACGATCAGTCTTTTACACTACTCAACACTTACTGGAACGATTGAAGATGACATGTGGATAATCAATAGTGGAGCTTCTAGGCACATGATGGGAGATCAAACTAGACTCTCAAATCTAATGAGAAGAAGACCTCATATAAGGTAGAGCTTGGAGACAAAACCACTTACCCCGTGGAAGAATTTGGACAAACCTCCATCAAAATGAAAACATGTAACTATGTTCACTTAAGCAATGTTTTATATGTACCTGGTTTAGAAAAGAATCTTGTATCAATATCTTGCCTATAAGACGAGGGAAACATAATAGCTTTTGTGGATGGAAAGGTGTTATCATGGCATAAAGACTCTAGCATAGAGAATTCTAGGGTTATTGGAAGTCATGAAGGAAATCTGTATGGACTACTAGAACAAAATGAAGAAGCTTTTGTACACAACGAAGTCAACCCCAATGAGCTTTGGCACATAAGGTATGCTCACATTAACTATCAAGCATTACCCTTTCTCAAAAGGATGGTTAAAGGAATACCAGAGTTGCAGCCTACAGATGAAGGAATTTGCAAAGGATGTGCTCTTGGGAAGAATATTAAGAAACCATTCCCAAGCAACAACAACATATCTAGGGAGATTCTAGATCTGATACACTCAGATGTTTACGGTCCGATGCCAGTAAAATCTCTAGGAGGATCTTCTTACTATGTAATCTTCATAGATGACTATTCAAGAAAGACTTGGTTATATCTACTCAAGACAAAAGACGAAGTATTCAACAAGTTTCAAGAGTTCAAAGCATAAATAGAAAATCTCACGAATAAGAAGATCAAGACGCTAAGAATCGATAATGGTGGAGAATACACATCAAAGGAATTCGTTGCATTCTGCAAATCGACAGGTATTAGGAGGGAGCCGACTGTTCCTCATAATCCTCAACAAAATGGTGTAGCAGAAAGAAAGAACAAATCCATTGAAGAAATCGTAAAAGCCTTACTAAATGATCAAGGTCTATCCATGTTCTTATGGGGAGCAGCAACAATGACATCAATATATGTGCAGAACATAAGTCCTCATGGTATATTGAAGGACATGACACCAGAAGAATCTTTCTCAGGTAAGAAACCCAATGTGGAAAATCTAAGAATATTTGGATGTCCTGTTTACTCTCACATTCCCAAGGACAAGAGGAATAAACTAGAACCTTCAGGAAAGAAAGGGATATTCGTGGGATACAATGATTCATACAAAGCTTATAGAATATATATTCCATAAAAACACAAGATCGAAGTCAGCAGAGACGTAACATTCAATGAGAATATGGCCTTCAAGAAATCCATAGAAGAAACTATTGAAGAAAAAGAGATTGAAGAACTTAAAGAAGAAAGCACAGAAAACGAAAATGACGAAAAGAACTACATGATAATCCTATGGAGCCATGTGAAAACACTGATTCAGGTACTGTACCTAAGACCAAGAAAAGACCGGCTTGGCTTGAAGCTACCTTACAAGACGCAGAAAGACTCAAGGTTCCAGAACGAACATTCAAAAAGAGTAAAAGACCTAAAATATTCTCAAGTTATGCAGCATACATGACAAAGCTTCTAGATGAAGAACCTACCACATTTGAAGTAGCAGTTCAAAAGGGACAATGGAAAGAAGCTATGACGGAAGAGCATCAATCCATTATGAAAAATAGGTATGGGAAATAGTACCAAGAACTAAAGAAAAATCAGTGGTAACTTCAAAATGTGTGTACAAGATCAAACATGCAGCAGACGAAAGCGTGGATAAATACAATGCAAGATCCGTAGCTAGAGGGTTCTCCGAGAAGGAGGGAGAAGATTATGACGAAATGTTTTCTCCAGTGGCTAGATATACTTCCATCAGAGCTATCATATCTCTTGTCACTTCCATGGGATGGAACTTACATCAGATGGATGTAAAGACAACTTTCCTCAATGGAGCTATTGAAGAAGAAGTATATATTGAACAACCTCAAGGGTTTGAGGTACATTCCAAAGACACTCATGTTTGTAGATTAAAGAAAGTTCTATATGGACTCAAGCAAGCTCCAAGGGCTTGGTATGCCAGAATGGACAACTATCTAACGAGACTTGGTTTCTCCAAGAGTCATCAAGATCCAAACCTTTACTATAAAGTCGTGGACAATGCACCTGTAATCCTACTACTATATGTTGACGATCTATTCATAACAGGTGAAGAGTCTCTCATCATCCAGTGCAAGAAGGAATTAGATTCTGAATTTGATATGAAAGATCTAGGTCTCATGTATTATTACTTGGGACTGGACGTATGGAAGAAGCCTGGTGAAGTATTCCTTGGACAAGGAAAGTACGCAATAAATATCCTTCATAAATTTGGAATGATGGAGTGTAAGTCCATGGACACTCCTATGAATGAGGATATAAGAAAAGTAAAAGATCCAGATTCTGATCCAGTAGATCCATCTCTATATCAACAACTAATTGGGTCATTGATGTATTTGGTAAATACTCGACCAGACATTTTCTTTGCCGTGAATACACTAAGCCAGTTCCAGGTGGAACCAAAACATGAGCATTGGATAGCTACAAAGCATGTATTAAGATATATTCATGGACCAATAAACTAAGGTTTGAGATATACCACATCCAACAATATACAGCTTCATGGATTCACAGACTCAGATTGGGCAGGAAGTGTAGAAGACAGAAAGAGCACTTCAGGTATGTGTTTCAGCTTGGGCTCCGCTACGATATCTTGGGGCAATAGGAAACAAAAGTCTGTCGCACTCATCACAGCAGAAACAGAGTATATGGCAGCATGTGAAGCATGCACATAAGCAATATGGTTAAGAAAGTTAATCTCTGATTTATTTGATCAGATTCCAGAATCGACCATAATATATTGTGATAATCAGAATTGTATAAGATTATCAGAACATCCTGTGTTTCATGAAAGGTCAAAACACATTGAGATCAAATACTACTTTATTCGAGATAAAGTCCAGGAAGGAGAGGTAAAGCTCGAGTATATCCCCACTGATGAGCAGACAACAAATATCCTGACAAAACCTCTATCCATAATAAAGTTTGCATATTTCCGAGAGAAGATGGGGATCGTGGAAATAACTCCCTTAGTTGAAAGGGAAGAAATGACTCTCCAAGTTGGAAGGGAGCACTGAAAATATTATTGAAAACATTTATTTTGTGATTAAAAAAATAGTCCAGCGCGGACAAATTCTTTCCTGTTCGGAAAGTTGATTGAGATTTCTGACGGACAACGATTTCCCATTGTGGTTAACATGGGAAATGGTCCAGATTGTTGTTGTATCATAGACAACGAATTCCCATTATGGTTAACATGGGGAGTGGTCTAGGGCAGTCTCTCTTCTTGAGGGTTACTCAAGAAGACTGGCCCACCTCACCGGACAAAGATTTATCATTGTGGTTAACATGAGGAATGGTTCATTTTGGAGGTTGATACAGGACAATCTTTTCCTCTTGTGGTTAACTGAGTAAATGGTCCGAACAATCATTCCTTAGGGTTTATACATTCTCTCCAGGGTGCACTTTGATTAGTGTGGGAAGAATGGCCCAGGGTGGGGAATGGTCCAGGCTCAGCAATCCGGGACAAACATTCCTTAGGGTTTATACATTCTCTCCAGGGTGCACTTTGATTACTGTAGGAAGAATGGCCCAGGGTGAGGAATGGTCCAGGCTCAGAAATCATAAACAATCATTCGTCCTTGCTTGAGAAGAATAGGGCAGATAACCCATTGTTGATGTTCTATACTGAGGGCAAATATTCTTTCAGATCTCACAGATGTGAGTCAAAGATTGGCCTAGATGGTTCAGTTTATTTTAACAATATTTTCTGTGCAAGTTGTCATCAGATGATTGTTATGGAGACTACCTGTCTCTAGACAGTAGAGATATACTACTGTGGTGGATATGTTCCACTGATTGTGACTATGTGTCACAGTTTGAGTAGTTGTGTACTACCGTGGATAGACACAGTTGTGTT
>JZKD02S1673060.1:256965-276923 GCA_000966675.3 Picea glauca | reverse complement strand
CCTTGAAATGGCTTCACAACCTTGCAAATGGAGATCAGAGAGCTTCATTGGAAAAATGAAAGCTTTGGATAGGAGGAATTACATCTAACCTCCCACTATTAAACCAACATTAAAATCACCATTTATGAATTGTATGGAGATCATCAAATGGAATAAAAATCACACATGTCAATGATGAAGGGTCATTTCGTTCCTTCAATTTGTTCTTACACATATGGTGGCAGAGTTAGGATATTGGTCATAGGTTATATTGGAGTATCCTAGAGGTAGAGCGGAAGAAAGGCCAAGAGTCATGCATCTCTTCACAAGCTTTATAACTAACCTCTAGCCACAACTCTCGGGATGTATGGTTGGCCTCTCATCACAGGTTCTTTCTCAAATTGCAAGTGAAATTGTTTCTTATATTGTGTGGTGACATCTGTATCTTAGCAAGGAATTTTTTGTTGGGGGTTATTTCGTTGATTCGTTCTCAATCCCATTAGATTTTAGTTTCGTCTTGGCCTCTATGTGTTGTGGATACACCATGGATATTTCTTGTGGCACCATATAATGGTCTCTTAGGTCAGCGGTGGTGATTACCTTCTATCTGTCTTAGTTTACTGAGGGTGTGATAGGATAGGAGATACAGGTGACCATGACCACAAGGATATGTGCCTATACTATGAAACCTCTGTAATGAGAAGAGGTTTTAGAAGGTGTGAGAGGCACATGAGAGACATCTACGATGAACTCAATATGGTAGTAAGGAAGTGGGATGATTGGAAGGAAGATGTTGTATATAAGACCATAATAAAAATTTGGGAAATGGATAAAAGCGAATTCATGATCACTTAAGAGCTAAAGGAGCTGAGGATCATAGGAGACAAGATGGAAGAAAAAAATGCAAAATTAGTGGATAGTGTAGAAGCCCTTCAAACAAGGTTGGCTCAACTTTCAAATGTAGGGTAGAACTCAGGGGTTCCCCCTTACAATATATCCATAGGATAATTTGAATGTGACCTGGCAACTCACGAGGAAAACACAATCCAACAAGGATTTGGTATACCATATGTAGCAACATCCCAGATTGGAGTCAAGTTGGAATCCCATAGTCGACCCGATCAAATGTAGACTTAGCATATGTATTGTAAATGTTTATTATTGTTTCTCGCTTTATAAGAATCTATAGTGGTCGACAAACTAGTGCCAAGGTGAGGAAAATATGACTAAAACATATGTAGGTTGTCCCTCCTTTTTGTTGTTGTATTACTCTATTAGATGGCACAACTATAGCATTGATTCAATACTATATATATGTTGGTGTTAGGAAGAAGAAAAAAACTTTGTTTTGAATAAGTGAATTGGATATGTCCCTTTTATTATTATACTTCATGGTTATGGTTATAAATGTGTTCTCTACAATAATCATGTTTTTCTTTTATTGAATCGTTTTTTATTTCAGCATGGAACAATGACAATATACAAATTGCAACCTCATAGATTGCAAAAAAACTTTTCAAAACAACACTATCTTAAGACCTTGGTCCCTACCCTGAATTACAACTAAACACTTTTAGGAAACTCTTAAAAGTAACATTAGAAAGTGTGATGTGTAATTAGTTTTCTAAACTTGTGAAAAATATAAGAATGTTCTAATGGGAAGAAATACAATTTTGTTGTTATAATTCATATGGCACAAAGCAACAATGAAAATAAGTGAAACTTTACAACAAACCCCTATTCCATTGCAAAACCAACCCAACCCCGGTAACAATTTGGAAAATGAGCTAAAGAATTTAAAGGAACTATAGTCACCAACATAAGATAGGGACTAAAAATGCATTTCTCTATTATTAACATTAATATTTTACGTTTTCCATTTTAAATTTACCATAATATAAATAATATAATTTACTTGTGTCAGAAGTAGGGGTTGAGGGAAGACTTAGCATGGAAATTCAAAAGAATTGTTTAATGAATTGGAAGGGGAGGAAGTCACATATATCTGTAGCCCAGTTTATAGCTAAAAGGTAAATCCAACAAGGCAAGTAGAAGACTCTTCCATGGGCCCTTAGAGTAGGCCAAGCCCCTCAATATGGTTCCCATGATCCTTTTGACATTTAATATTTAGAGATCGGGTAGCCTATCAAACAACCAGGCGCTAAGGAGACTTGTAGAAATTCATAAGCTTGATGTGATCCTAGTCCAAGAAACAATGGGATAGGTGAATAATATACTAGGAGAGTTGTCCAAATTCTCGAGGGATTGAGATTTATTGTTTGTTGATTCTGTAGGTAGGTATGGGGGAGTGGTATCTAGTTGGAGGAAGAACGTTAAAAGACTAACAAATTCTATGGTTCTTACATCGGGTATAGGAGTTGAACTCACCTCTTTGGAATTAGGAGAGCATTTACAATTGTTAATATTTATGAGTTATACGAGGAGAGTGTGGCCTTTTGGGAAGGTTTGTTTTCTCAATAATTTATGAGGAGGGAGAATATAATCCTTGGTGGAGTCGAGCATAGATATCGGGAACTACTTGAACAAACCCATTGGCTAAGTATTTTATTGATAAATTGGAAAAGGTTGGTTTAATGGATGTCAAGGCTATTATAAATGTGACTACTTGGAGGAATATGTGGGTGGGGGAATACAGGGAGGCCAAAAGACTTGATTGATTTTTAATCTTATAATCCCTAACTAATGACTCAACATGGATAAGAACATGGTTGAACTTGGCGAGGAATAAGATCATATACTAGTTTTCATTCAATTTGCAAAGGAGGAAGCCAAGCCTCCAAGTCCATTCAAGTTCAATCCCACTTGGTTGGAGGATGATGACTTTATTAGCCATGTAAAAGTTGAATGGAAATCCTATAATGATTCCTTAATGGAATTTGTCAGCATTCAGTTTACTTCAAGTATTAAGGTAGTTCAAAAGGTAGTTTATGATTGGGATTGTTAAAAATGAAAGAAGGAGGATCAAGATTTAGTTTTAATTGAAGGTCAAATTGCAGATTTCTACTTTAAAGAGGAAGATGGGTTAACCGAGGAAGACTTTGGAACATTATTGAAGGAATTGAAATAAAAAAAAAAAGATGAAAATATTGCATATAAAAAGACTTTGTTGAGATTTAAGAGTCAATCTTTGTGGCTATCTAAAGGAAACTAGAACACAAAATTCTTCCATAATTATGCAAATCACGGGAAAAACATAAATACAATTTGAGGTATACATAGAGAAGATGGGTCGACAACACCAAGTTTTAAAGATATTGTTGCGTTAGGAATGGCCCATTTTGGGAATATTTACAGAGATGAGGAAAGGGAAACGATTGCAAAAGTGTTTAAGATGACTTCCTACTTTCCCAGTTTTATCAATGTGGATAATAATGAGAAACTAATGGAAGCAATCTCCTAGGACTGCACAATTTTCAAAAATACAAGAACCTAAGGTCCAATGGTTGGCAATTGAGTTATTTTTGTAATCCTATGTATTGACAAAATATGATCTACTAAAGGTAGTGGAGGATTCAAGAACTATTGGGAAGTTCCTGGATGCTTTCAACTCCACCTTTATAACATTAATTCCCAAGAAGGACAACCTAGTTTTAGTTGATGACTTTAGACACATTTCTTGTGCAAATGTGTTTATAAAATAATTGCAAAGATCATTGTTTTGAAAGTTGAGAAGCTTATTTTTAAGTCAATATATAGTGAGTTGTTTGGGTTCCTGCATGGTTGACAAATTCATGATGTAATTGAGTGACATGAGAGGGTATGCATTATAAGAAAACAAAGAAGCCAATAGCCATTGTGTTGAAATTGAACCTCTCTAGGACATAGGATCAAGCAAGTTTGAAGTATTTAAGACTCATGTTTATTCACCTTGGGTTTAGTCTTCACCTTGTATATTGGACAATGAGTTCTTTGACCTCAATATCTTTTGTAGTCTTAATTGATGGCTTAGCTTCCAATTTTTCCAGACCCTCAAGAGGTGATCTAGATTGGATCATTATATTGTTTGTCGTCTATCTCGATCCTTTCAGAGTGAAAAAAAATTGGAGGAATCAACTTGCAAGGTCATTTTAGTGGTAGTTCCCATTTTGTAAAAATGGGCTCTAGAACCTTCGAGGGCCATTTTGAGGCATCGAACGACATTTTTTGGGGTTAAAACTTTCCCATCATATCTAGTACCATGTGACCTATTCTACACATCGAGACCTTTCTAACAATGCAAAAATCGTATCAAATAGAGCTTGTATGCAAAAGTTATGCCTCCTGAAAGTTGACCTACCGTGTTGACCACCATGGTACGAGAGGATGACACACTAGCCCCCGCTACTCATGCATATGGGGTTAGCCATGTATGTAGTTTCAAGAAGATTCTAGAATTTTCAAAACCATATCACAATTGAAGGTTGAGGAAGTCAAGAACCTGTCCCTAGATGGCTATCGGGCTATGTTAAATACCGAGCCACTAGGAGGAGAATGGGTTCAATTCTTTTGCATTGTATATTGTTCACAATTGAGCAAAATATCCGAGAGTGGTATTCTTTGAGCATAATAGACGAGGATAGATTATGTAGTAGCCACAAATTCCAAAATTCAAAGGAAACTCCACATAGAGTTTCTCTTTCTTTGTACTTGCAGCATTTTTATACCAGAGAAAAGAGAGCAGAGCAACCTCACCTTCTACCTGGGTTTTCTCCCGTATTGGGTTTCCTAGGTCATATATTGTATTTATTTGTGGATGATGTGATTTTATTTTACTGTTCTCTATTTTCCATATTTTATCTATTTCATACATAAGTAGAAAATCAATAACTAAATATTTTGGAGATCTAATGATCTAGGTGGATATTGGTGGCCACCCACCAATTCCAAATTCCACTTGGCTCATCTTGACAATTTTCAGTTTAGCACGTTTCTCTGTAATGGTGACATATCTTTGTAATTGTGGGTTCTTCTCTTCTGGGGCTGTATTGAAGCCCTACACATCATCCATGTGGATATTGGTGGCTGCCCACCTATTCCATCTAGCTTATTTTGGAAGTTTTCATGTCAGTACATCTTTCTGTAATTTTGGGGTCATTTTGAGGCCCTAAACAATGTTTTTTGGGCTTGTCATAGTCAAATTTTTGATAGCCTTTGAGTTTGATAGCATAATGTGTAGTTCTCTAAAATACCTTTCCAACGGGCTATCACAAGCCTAAAACGAACATCGTATGCAAAAGTTACGACCCCGGAAAATTGATGTACTAACTTACCCCAACGTAGCCCACATGACTTTTGGCGCTTCATCTCCTAGGGTTAGGTTTTTGGATGTTTAGGGTTTTGGAATTCATGTTTATTGTAAAAATGCCTTCAGATCCTTATTGTATTGATCTTCTTGTGAATGAGCATAGTCGTCACATCTCTTCTTAGAGATAAAGTTGCCACCATTCTAACGAGTCTTGCACTCTGTATTTTTATAGTCTCTGTACATTTATTTCATTAATAGAAATCATGTATTGTTGTATTTCTCTATTTCTGGCAATATTTATGTGTATTTCATTGTAATATCTCTGCTTTCATTTCATTCCGAAAATAATCTGGATCAGTGGTATCAGAGCAGGCTGCTCTTGATCATTTTTCAGTGCATGTCCCTGACGAGGTGTAAGTATAGCAAGTTGGGTCTCGAGCTTGTCTCTCTTGAGGACAATCGCTCTCGTACGCCCAAGAAACCCTCCATGGTGGAAGAAAAGAAAAACAATGGAGCAAAATATTCTATTAACTTGTTGCTTGAGCAATCTCTCACGCGACAGAGGGACGAAATGATGGAGAAGTTTGCCCACATACTTCAACGCCTTTCGATAGCAATAGGTGAATCTTCATCAAGCGTCCACTTTGGATTAAGTTATCCCTTAAAGGTACAAGTTAACTTTGATATTCCTGTATTTGAAGGTCAGGTAGATGCAGATGCCCTAGAAAAATTGTTAAATCCGCTAGAAGGTTATTTCTCTATTCACATTTTTTCCGATAGCAAAAGGATCACCTTCACACTCCTCAAGGCTCTCCCCCATGTCAAGCATTGGTGGGAAACTTATTGGGAGAAAATTTCCATAGATGAATCTGGAAAATATGGGGTCGAGCCCACTTGGTATTTTTTTTTGGATGCGGTCAAGGAACAATATTACCTTGTTGATAACTATGAAGACTAGTACATGAGATGGACCACACTACGGCAAGAGAAGGGCCAAACAATGTCAGAGTTCACAAATAATTTCCATTCCTTGCATACTAGGCTAGGTATCAAAGAATCTGAGCGACATTTGGTTCTGAAATATCGCGGGGCTCTGCATAGGTACATCCAAACTGAAATGGATTTCCTAAAGATCTCATCACTGGGATTTTCCTATCGATATGTTGTTAAAATCGAGCAGAAATTTGGGCACTAGAACAAATGGTAGTTCGGTTATGCAAATCCACAACAACCAAGGCACGATAAAGATAACCCTAACCAAAAACCTCCTAACAACTAGTCCATGACACAGGAAAAGAAGGGTAAGGGAAAGACAAAGAATGACACTGGGAAGTGGTGCGACTTCCACAAAATCCCATGGCACAACACTGATGAATGTCATTCAAAACAATCATTAGTTTCCAAGATCAAAGACAAGGATCCAAACCCTGATTCAAAATCTGATCCAGAAAATAATGAAAAAAGACAGATCATCGATGCAGACCCCATTGCTACCGTCACGACCACAACACTTCAACCAGACAAACCAACAGATCCCGAAGAGGGGGAGTGCCTCTTCCATTCACAGATTTGGATGAAAGGGATCCCGTTGCAATTCATTGTTGATAGTGGAAGCCAAAAGAAGCTCATCTCAACTAAGGTCGTCAAACAGTTGGGGTTGTCGACAACACCACACCCATAGCTTTACAACATCGGGTGGCATCGCCAAGGACGAGATCTTTCTGTCATCCAACAATCTCGCCTATCCTATGGCATTCTTCCCTTCAAGGATGAGGTAGTGTGTGATGTTTCCCCTCTTGATGTATGTGATGTTGTTTTGGGCCAACCATATATGTGGAAACATCATGTGGTTTATGAGTCTCGACCCCGTAGTGTCATTATTACTCTAGGGGGGTAAGCTGTACAGGATACCAAAGGTAGTCCTGACTATTGTTCCACCAAAACAGTGTCGCATGGTAATATCTGATACTGCTAGAATGAACATAAGGCCACTGCAACCACTGCAGCCTCGACACCTTCTATCTAGCAGAGCATGTTGTAGAAGGGAAATAAGATGTTGTTTCTTCACCTACGATGGTGCCTACACAATGCCCCATCAAGCCAAGATACAACAAGTTGGTGGAACAGATTCAACCCCGCCGACAATAGGTTCATGACAACCTTCCACAGACCAAGCAACGCAACTTCTCCAACAAGGCAATTAACTCACCAAGATTCAGATTCAAAAAATGCTTTCCCATCTTCTTCGAGAATTCAACGCAATGGAGACCATTACTTCCTAAGGGCGGAGGACTGATCCAGGTGGATATTGGTGGCCACCCACCTGTTCCAAATTCCACTTGTCTCATCTTGACAGTTTTCGGTTCAACATGCTTCTCTGTAATGGTGAAAACTCTTTGTAATTGTGGGTTCTTCTCTTCCGAGGTTGTCTTGAAGCCCTACACAACATCCAGGTGGATATTGGTGTCCACCCACCTATTCCAACTGGCTTATTTTGGCAGTTTTCATGTCAGTACATCTTTTTGTACTTTCGGGGTCGTTTTGAGGCCCTAAACAACTTTTTTTGGGCTTGCCATAGTCAAATTGACGTTAAATTTTGACTTTGAAAACATAACCTATAGTTCTCGAAAAGACCTTTCCAACGGGCTATCACACACCTAAAACAAAGATCGTATGCAAAAGTTACAACCCTGGTAAGTTGTTGTACTAACTTACCCCAACAAGGCCCATATGACTTTGGGTACTTCATCTCCTAGGGTTAGGTTTTTGGATGTCTAGGGTTTTGGCATTCATGTTTATTGTAAAAAGGCCTTCAAATCCTCATTGTACTGATCTTCTTGCGAATGAGCGTACTCGTCACATTTCTTCTCAGAAATAAAGCTGCCACCATTCTAGCGAGTCTTGCACTCTGTATTTTTATAGCCTATACATTTTTTTCATTAATAAAAATCATGTATTGTTGTATTTCTATGTTTCTGGGAATATTTGTGTGTATTTCATTGTAATATCTTTGCTTTCATTTCGTTCCGAAAATAATATGGATCATCTAAAGGAGAAATAACATTAATAGTCAAGATTTTAGTATTTTATTAGATTTGTTGACGAATTGTTCTAATGGAATATCCACAACAGTTTATAGATCATATTGGCATCAAAGTAGGTTTTTCTTTTGGGTATTTGTGGGACGTTGGAGGATCCATTAATCGGCTTAAATAGAAGTTGCACAAACCCTATCCATGGCGAACGAGTATGTTCATAATAGCCCTTGAGATCTAGCAGAAGAGAGATTTGAGCAGTTGGAAGCCCAAGTTGCCGACATCATTCGCAATATGAACCTCCTCATGGCAACTCTAGCAACCAAGCTCGAACCATTCAGAGATGATGGAGGCACTAACTTAGAGAATATATCAGAGGGGCAATCTGAAGATTAGGAAGACTCGAGAAAGGAGTCGCTGAAAGAATCTAAGAAAGAGTACCCAAGTTCGAGTGTTATGAACCCTTCACAATCCCTATTCGAAATGGAAGAAAAAGTGGACATAAAGTCCTACCAAGGTGAGATCAATGCATTAAAACTAAATCACTGGTTGCAACAACTAGAATTTTATTTTAGTGTTTACCATATAGATAAAGAGAAGAAGATTCCATTTGCTAGATTGAAGTTAGAGAGTCATGATTTAACCTAGTGGGAAAGGCATATGGAAACACTTAGGATGGAGGTGATCCGCCAGTAACTATGTGGGAGGACTTAAAAACCCTCATCAATTCCTAATTCTAACATATCGGGTAGGTAGAGGACCAATGGATCTGATGGCTCTACTTCAAGTAGAGGCAGATTGTACATGAGTACACCATTGAGATAAAAAATATGGCCATCATGCTAGGTATCTCTCCCAAGAAAACCCATATGTACTCCTCAAGTATCTAGGGGGTTTACACAGTCATCTAAAAAAGTAAGTGATGCTCTTCAAGCCAAGGATAGTGGATGAGGCATGTGTACAAGCACAATACTTGGAAAAAATAGGCCAAAAGAAGGGGCATCCAAGTGGTTCAAAGTAGAAAGAGCACCAGGAAGCTTCCAAGGAGGGGAAGAAGAAGTGGAAAGGGGGAAAAGATAAAAAGACAACAACCACTACACATCAGTGCAAAGATCCCAACAACCACTGCAATCATTGATGGCCACACTGAGAAAAAATGTTGGAAAATGTATTCGGAGCTGAACCCGAAGAACCACAAGAAGGACAGAAAGAAAAATAGTATTTTAGCCACAGATTCAAGCAATCGGGTTGAAAGTAGCTTGGATGTGAATGAAAATATTTTCTGCACATTTGTGGAGAAGGAGGTGACTCTGAGTAGCCTTCATCACCAGGAAGATAAGGACATGACTAAGCTCTTCCACATCAAGATTCAAGTCAAGAAGACCAAGATAGATTCTTTGTTCAACTCTGGTTCACAAGTTAATCTCATAACAACAAACAATTTGGTCAACAATCTTGGGTTGGAGGTACATGGTCATCCTAGCCCCTATCCATTGGGCTGGGTAAAACATGATGTATATATAAGGGTAATGAAATGGTGTAAGATTAAATTTGTTGTAAGTGTTGATTTTATCGATGAAGTGGAATTGGACATAGCACCCCTTGATGTATGTGGAGTAGTGTTTCGATCCCTTGCATGTATATGAGGGATGCAATCTTCATGCAGAGAGACAACCGGTACCAATTGATCAAGGATGGGAAGTCCTACATCATCAATGCACATAAATTCAATTCAAAGATCTCACTAGTAAGTGCCAACCGAACCAAGAAGTTGATTAGTTCTAGTAAGAAATATGTATTGCTTTTCTTAATAGAAAATCAGTCTAATGATGAGTCAATGAGAGTGAAGGCATCCCTAGAGGCATGTACTAAAAAGCAGAAACATCAGTTGGAGGAGTTGTTACAGGAATACAAAGGAGTGTTCAAGGAGCCTAAGTGGCTACCACCAAGAGGGATGTGGAGCATGAAATACAATTATTTCCAAACTCCCCATTGTCGAATATTGGGTTGTATAGATAATATGTTCTAGAAGCAAATGAAGTGCAAAGTAGTTGCAATTGTTGTTGGAGTAGGGTGTGATTCGACCAAGTACCTCATCTTGTGGGTCACCCATCATAATTGTACCTGTTAGCGTCAGAAATCACTCCTAGATTGCTTGAAGGAGCAGAGCCCGACGCCCATCGGTTTTATGTCACGATAGTTTTTAATTAATGATCAGATGGGTAGAGACTCGGGGGAATATTGTTCTAACTCAGGGACTGGGTCTGGCATGTAAGGAACAAAGGAGGTCTTGATCTAACTTCATCCAGTGGCTTGATTAAAAGATGAGCGGGTGGAATACTTGGTAAGAAAAATGAACAAACAACTTTAGGCAACAGCCTTCCAGCGGTTTGTAGAGGAAAGACTCTGAATGCAAGATCCTCTTGGTTCAGGGTCTCAAGAAAATGAAAGGGGACTTGACTGGATCCTCCAATTCCAAGTCACTCAACGCTGCGAGAAATCACAAGAGCTGATTAGAAACAACGTAACTGCTACAGTGATCCAATCCAACATCATCCTATAACAACTACAACTCGACTGGATCCTCCAATTCCGAGCTGTTCTAACACAGTGTGAACAGAGATGTGAAAGAAACTGACATTCATAAGGCAAGAAGTCTTAAAAGTCCATGCATAACCAGAATAACAGTGCTTCATTAAAGCTTTACAACCGAGAGCTCTGCTCAACCATCGATAGATACAAAAATGGCGAAAACACCTTCATATACTCAAAACAACAACAACAACAAAATCGAGACGTTGCATTAAAAACTTTGCGTCTGCATGGCTTCTGACAATCTGCACCTGCAGTCTCTGGGTGATCATGCACCTATGGAAAATGCAATCGAGCTTCTGACAGTTCCGCAGGCGAATCAACGTGCTCTTAATTTGTAGCCGGACTTTCCCATTATGGCGGATATGATGTCTAACCACCACCAACTACCTTAATAACTGCTTCATTGGGATTGAGGATGGCCCGGCCAACTCAGCACCTTCGGGACGTGGAAGACTCCTCGCACTGCCACCTGGATTAGCTGAACGACCTGGTGAATATGCGTGGAGGCCAGCGTGAAGGATGGGGCGTATAATGGGAGTGGGGGCACCAAAATTATGAGGGTGAGATATGAAGTGATGAGGTGTGGGAGACGTGACAGGGGAAGATACGCGGTGAAAGACAATAAACTGAGGAGGTAGGAGATGGAATGTACTGGGCATATTAAAGCTGACGTGTAAAGTTAGCGGGACACATGGCAGGTGGTGAGTGGACGATGAGATGGGGGGAGGGACCACGTGGACCAGAAAATGGGAGGTGGACAGATGTCGGAGGATGAGGAAGGGATAAAGGGAGCGAGCCTCATCTCACGGCCGGGAAGAGAACAGATGGTAATGGGAAAGATGGCACAAAAGATTAAACGACAGGGAAAGGGCCCATGTTGGTTAAACACAGAAAGACAGAGGATATCCAGGTTGCTTGTGCGCCGTTGATCCGGGCACTCGAATCACGACCGTCGAAGAGATGCGTCCTCGATTCCGGACCCTCCCCCTCTGCTTAAAGGTAGAAAGGAGAGGGGAGTCCGGAATTACTTTGAGCCCCGTTGATCCGGGTGCTCCGATCGTAACCATTGAAGAGATGTGCCCTTGATTTCGGACCCCCCCCCCTCCGCTTAAAGGTAGAAAGGCGAGGGGGATCTGGAATCCAGTGTGCGCCGTTGATCCGGGTGCTCTAATCCCTGCCGTCCATATTTTATTTTCATTTAAACGCGAATGCATTTGCACTCCAAACTTAGAAAAAGTGGGTTTTCTACCCATTCCTTCGCATTTTACCCCTCTCTACAAGAAATGTCGCCAACATTAGGCTCCATGGGGGATAGAGTCGTCCCTGTGATTCTCTAAGGACTCTTTTTGCAGATTCAGTGCCTTGCTGTTGGGCTATGGAGTCATTTATTAAGCTGAAAACAAAAAACAATATTTACAAAAACGAAAGAGCCGACTGTAGCTCACAAAAAACATTTTTTCAAAAAATGCCAATTCACCGGGACATTAAAAACTTCTTTTCCTTCCACATCCTGCAACCTGTCGGTGTTGTTTGAAAATACTTCAGAGATCTTGAAAGGCCCAAACCAGAGGGCATCAAGCTTACTGTGCTTTCCCTTTTCCTGTCTGGGTGCATCCCATTTGAGCACCATATCACCCAGTTCGAAATCTTTCTTTCCACTCTTCCTGTCAAAGGTCTGCTTGATCTTCTGCTAATGACTGTAGGCCCTATTCATGACATGTTCCCTGATCTGTTGTACTTCCACCATCTGATGAATCCTTCTGACCATATGGTCAGGCTCTCCTTCAAGGTCCTGGAGGAATTTCTCCACAGATAAGGTGAGCTAAGTAGGGAAAATGGCCTTTGTTCCGTAAACCAGTTGGAAAGGTGAGATGCCTAGGGACTTCTTTGTTGTCACTCGGTCAGCCCATAGAGCAAATTTGAGTTTTGAATCCCAGGCCCTTTTATTGTCTTCTAGTAATTTCTTAATGAGCTTGATCAGGCTTTTATTGGAAGACTCTGCTAGTCCATTTCATTGAGGATAATAGGGAGTAGAGTGAATCCATGAAATCTCAAACTGTTCACAGAACTTGACCAGAGGCTCAGACCTGAAAGGGGTGGCGTTGTCAGTGACAATTTTGCTAGGACAGCCAAATCTGGCTATGATATCCTCCAGGAAGCTGATAAGTACTTTGTGAGAAGTGCTCCTAGTGGGGACGACTTCTATCCATTTGGTGAAATAATCTGTCGCAGTCAGGATCCATTTGTGCTGGCCACTTGAGGGAGGATGAATTTCTCCAATGAAGTCCAATCCCCACTGCTGAAAGGGTGCTGAAACTACTACAGGCTTTAATGGTAGAGATTTGAGCTGCTACTTTCCTGAGAACTTTTGGCATTTGATGCAAGCTCTGATTTCTCTGCAAACGTCAAGGAATAAAGTGGGCTAGTAATACCCTACCCGGAGGACCTTATGAGTCGTGGTCTTCCAGAAGTGATGACCTCCGCAAAGACCGTTGTGGAAATCAACCATAACCTTCTAGGCCTCTTGCGGGTCCAAACACCTTAAAAATACCTCTAGAGGGTCCTTCCAGTACAAGGCTTGGTTAATGAGGCAATATCTGACAGCCTTGAGCTTTAAATCTCTTGCCTTGCTTTTTCCCATTCCATCAGGAGGCTTCAATTCTTGAAGAAAGTACAAGATATCCTCGTACCATAGGAATGTTCCTAGGGATAAGGCAGTTCGAGAATTCTTATCGGACGATTCGACTTGTGGGTTTTTTGAACAGGCGTTGACAAAACCAACTCCCAAAGATTTGCAATTGGATTCAGCTAGCAGCTTGGCTAAACCCTACCCCTTTATCAACTTGGTGGGCTTAATCTCCAGATTGAACTCTAGGATCTTGGCAATCCACTTACCTCTTCTTTCGTATATGTCAGGCTGTATAAGAATTTCCTTTACAGAGGTCGAAGGAACATATGTAGTGATCCTTGAGTGCAAGACATAGACTCTGAAAGCTTTGAGAGATTTCACTAAGGCATAGGCCTACTTCTCCATGATCTCGTACTAGAGTTCTGCATCTCTCAATGCCTTACTGTAGAAGGCAATAGGCTGCTCTCGCCCTTGATCATTTTTCTGCAACAAGACCGCTGCTACTGTATCACAAGAAGCAAAAGAAAAAATCAGGAAATCTTTAGAATAATCAGGGTTGATTAGCACATGTGCCTCAGTCAATGCCCTCTTTATTTGGACAAAAGATTCCCTGGGTTCAGTGGTCCATTTCACTTCATTTCCCTTCCCGAGCATGGCTGTGATGTGTTTCACCAATTCAGAAAAATTTGAGACAAATCTCCTCAGAAAATTTATCTTCCCCAAAAAGGCTTGAACTTCCTTCTTAGATCTGGGAAGTGACAGGGTCTGAAGTGCTTTTACCCTGCTAGGGTCAATCCTCAGTCCCTCTGCTGATACTATATGGCCTAATAACCTCCCCTGCTTCATAGCATACAAAGATTTCTTGGGGTTCAGGGATAGACCAAACCTACGACACTTCAAGAAAACTTTCCTCATATGACAACGGTGCTCTTTGTCTGTCCTGGAGAAGACTGTGATATCATCCAGATAGATTACCACAAACTGGTCCTTCTCCCCGATGAAGGCTATGTCCATGGCTCGCTGAAATGTTGCCCCTGCATTCATCAGTCCGAAAGGCATTTTGGCATACATGAATGTGCCCCAAGGAGTGGTGAAGGTCGTTTTTTCTCTGTCCTCAGGCATGACTGATATTTGATTGTAACCGGAAAAGCCGTCAATCATGGATATTCTAGATGCGCCAGTGACCTTCTGCAGTATGTGTTCCATGTTAGGCAGGGGATAATTGTCTTTCCTTGAGCTCCTGTTCAGGTTCCTGAAATCAACACAGAGTCTGATTTCCCCACTTTTCTTTCTTACCGGGACCAAATTGGCCACCCAATCGGAATATCTCAAGGGGACAATGATTTGGGCATCTAGCAGTTTCTTCACTTCTTTCTCCATGACATGTAGCAACATGGGAGTTATCTGTCTCAGCTTCTGCTTGAATGGCTAGCCTCTTCTTTCAGTGGGATCTTGTGCTCAATGAAAGATGTGTGATACGTCTTGAGGTCTTCGTAGGTCCATGCAAACACATCAACAAACTCTCTCAGCAACTCAGTATATTCAGCCCTCTGCTCCTTGGCCAAACTCCTTGACAACTTGACAAACTTAGGCTCCTCTGGTGTGCCAATGTTGCACTCATATGTGTCAACATCTTCATCTGAAACCTTGCCCTTTACTGCCACATCATTCCCATCGAACAATCTCTCTAATGGGACTAGTCTCCTTGGAATGTGATTGCTAGGCAACTGAATAATGTCATGCTTTGCTATTTTACTGAGCAACTTACCCCCATCAAACCCTTCCTCAGAGGCATAATCTTGGTCGATGCATCTCTGAAAATTCTCCGATAGTCTCTAAGAACTTCTTGATCTCGAGATCATCCTCAAACACCTTCCAATGTTTGACGTTTTCAGGTATGGAGGGCCTGTATTTTACTTCTACATCATACCTAAATTTGGGCGGCAAGGGTACTTTGAAATTGCTTGCTGATGTAGCCAAGGAATCTGCCACTGTGTTCTCCTCTCTTGGGATGAAAGAAATGTTAAACGCTGAGAATAAACTGTCAATTAGGTCCCATACCTCATTTTTGTAACTCCTGAGTTGAGGATGCTTGGCCTGATAAGTGCTTCTGATCTGCTGGACTACCAACTCGACATCTTTGAACACTGCTACCTCCTGAATTCCCATTTCCCTTGCGGCTCTTAATCCTAGGATAAGAGCTTCATACTCTACCACATTGTTGGTAGCCTCGAATTCTAATTTGTATGACAAAGATGTGGTTTCCTGAGCAGGTGACACAAAAACCACCCCAGCTCCAACGCCTTCCCTGGAAGAGGCTCCATCAAAGAACATTTTCCAGACGGGAGTGATGGAGGGAGGAAATTTAGGGGAAATGGTGGGCTACTTTCTGAGTTTGAGAGGAGGCTCGGGGGCATGGGTGAGCTTTAGTAAACTGGAGCCTAAATCAGTGTCTAAGGCAAAGATGGGATGATTGGTAGGGTTGGCTTCATCACTGATTATGTAGGCCAGTTGGGCTTCCCTGTATAGTCTTCTATGCTCTCCTCCAAACACTGGGATATTATCATTAGTAAGGTCCATCTGCAAGGTTCCCTCCAGTCTTTTTATTCAGGATCTTGATAACAACATACCGAACTTGGGGGGAACATCGACCACTACAATATCCATGACCACACTTTTCATGGGCAGTTGAAACAAGGTCACAACCAGGTCCTTAACAACCCCAAGACACTGAACTCTCCTGGAGTCAAAGGAATAGAGGTCATGATAGGCTCGTGTGACTTCTAGCCCCAACTCTTCCATGACAGTTTTGGGCATGAGGTTGTGAGAAGCCCCTCAGTCCATCAAGCAATTGTGCAACACTTTATCATGTATGTTCAAGGACGTGTAAAAGGGGGGGGATGAGTCATCTCTATCTTCTACCATGGGGCCTAGGACAACTGTTGGCTTTTCTTCTTGGAGGTTTATGGAGTTTGTGGGAAGGCATGAGGCTTCAGACTGTAAAAGCTCAGAGAAGCGCTTTTTGAATTCCTCATGTTTAATTAGCTCGGTGAGGGGCACATGGATTCTGATCTTTTGAATCTCATGCTCGAAATTAAAAGAAGATGTAAGCTTTGGAATTTCTCTTATTTCAGGGACATGATTGTGGACAATGGGGGATAGGGGTTGGGGCTTCTTACCTCTGTGACTGTCCGCTACTTCATTAGGAGGCTTCTCTGTTCTAGTGGACTGCTCAGGAATATCAGCTGTTGTTGTCTTTTTGTTGGACCTCAGATTATACCTACCTTGGATGCCACTAGCCTTGTCTCCCTTGCTTAATTCATTTAGTTGGTTGTACATGAGAGACTCCTAGTATGCTGATTGAGTGAGATGAGGACAGGGAGGAGTATTTCCGAAGCAATGTATTTCAGGCTCAAGCTCATTTGTTTCCCCTTCTTCCTTTTCGGCTACAAAATTGTTTTGAAAAGGAGCCTGAATCTTCTGGTCTTCTTTGTCTCTTCCCCTCTCTCTTTGCATAGTCGGGGGAGAGATATTGTTTGGCCTCCTGAAACCCCCTTTGATTTCGGCGCCCTGAGGGCCCTTGTACATTTGCTTCCTTTCCACTTTTAGTTTCTCCATCTCTTCAGACATAAACTTCATCATCTTGGCCAATTCATCCACTTGAGGGTGGGGCACCGATGGGCCAGAAGTTGAGGCTTCGGATTTTCCCTTTCTTCTGTCTGCGTCGACCTTGTTCCTCAGTCTGTCAGCTGCTAATACATTTGATTCCACTTCTATAGCCGCATCTTGCATTTAAGCCAAGGAGGTGGCTCTTCTTTCTCTCAATAAAAGACAGAAATCGGGGCCAAATGCACTGGCATAAGAAATCTTGGCTGAGGCCTCTGAAGGCTTTATTTCAGCAGGGATTTTGTTATACATCTTATTGAATCTTTTGGAGAAGTCAGAGACAGATTCTCCTTCCATCTTCTTCAAAGACCCGAACTCTGTCATGTAATACATGAAATCCTTCCTATCGCCCCACTGCCTCAGGAAAGCACTATCCAGGGCTTCGATCCCAACAATAGATCCGGGGGATAATCCTCTAAACCACTTCCTCACCTCACCATCCAGGCTTTGGACGAAGACTCTCATCTAGACGTCTTCATTTTCAATGTTTAGGTTGTCTGCATAACTGTAGAAAGAATCTAGGTGCTCTTCTGTGGTTACGTCCCCTTCCCCGGTGAGCTTGGGCATGTATTTCAAGTAATCCCCAGTAGGGAGAGGATTCATAGGATGGGGTAGAACTAAGGGAGCGTATCTGGCTGCGACTATGGCGTCCATTCTATTCAGAGGGGGATTAGCACCAGCCATAGGAATATTAGGTAGAGGAGAATTGGGAGGAGAAGGAGTTTGCGAAGGGGCTACTGGGAATGAGTCCCGAAGTGGAGTGGGAAACAAGAGGGGATTTAAGGAGAAGACTAACGAGCTCAAGTCAGCAGGTGATCCTCTTTGCACAGGGGTAGTAAAGATAGGAGTGGGGAAATCTTCTGTAGTACTGGGTCTATGCCAAGGTACAGCTTCAGAGGAGAGGGTAGTGACAAGGATTTCTCCCTCCAATCCCAGACCAGGAGCGGAAAACTCAGCAGGAACACTCCCAAAATTTAGGAAATGGGAAACTTCCAAAGAGGATCTATTAAGAAATTGAGGAGGAGAAAATGGAGTTCCTACAGAAGGAGATGGCGGATTACCTCGTTTGACGGTGGAAGCTTCTTCTTCGGAGGCCTTTCCCTTTCTGAGTACCGCTTCTGGATCTGTTTCAGGCGTAGCTAGAGGCAAATGTGGATGAGACCGTGTATGCCTACCTCTAAAAGCCACAATTAATACAACAGGTTCACCCCAATGGGGTTGTCACAATGGAGTCGCCAGGTACACAACAACAATCTTGTTAATTCTGATATATGCTGCACCTTCAGAATCACTTAATCATTGCTGTTCAATCCCGAGGAAAATATTCAACTTCGTCCCCGTCAATGACACCAGAAATGTTAGCGTCAGAAATCACTCCTGGATTGCTTGCAGGAGCAGAGCCCGACGCCCATCGGTTTTATGTCACGATAGTTTTTAATGGATGATCAGATGGGTAGAGACTCGGGGGAATATCGTTCTAACTCAGGGACTGGTTCTAGCATGTAAGGAACAAAGGACGTCTTGATCTAACTTCAGCTAGTGGCTTGATTAAAAGATGAGCGGGTGGAAGACTTGGTAAGAAAAATGAACAAACAACTTTAGGCAACAGGCTTCCAGCGGTTTGTAGAGGAAAGACTCTGAATGCAAGATCCTCTTGGTTCAGGGTCTTAAGAAACTGAAAGGGGACTTGACTAAATCCTCCAATTCCAAGTCACTTAGCGCTGGGAGAAATCACAAGAGCTAATTAGAAACAACGTAACTGCTACAGTGATCCAATCCAACATCATCCTATAACAACTATAACTCGACTGGATCCTCCAATTTCGAGTTGTTCTAACACAGTGTGAACAGAGACGTGAAAGAAACTGACATTCATAAGGCAAGAAGTCTCAAAAGTCCATGCATAACCAGAATAACAATGCTTCATTAAATTTTTACAACCGTGAGCTCTGCTCAACCATCGATAGATACAAAAATGGCTAAAACGCCTTCATATACTCAAAACAACAACAACAACAAAATCGAGACGTTGCATTAAAAACTTTGCGTCTGCATGGCTTCTGACAATCTGCACCTGTAGTCTCTGGGTGATCGTGCACCTATGGCAGACGCAATCGGGCTTCTGACAGTTCCGCAGGCGAATCGACGTGCTCTTAATTCGTAGCCGGACTTTCCCATTATGGCGGAGATGATGTCTAACCACCACCAACTACCTTAATAACTGCTTCATTGGGATTGAGGATGGCCCGACCAACTCGTCACCTTCAGGACGTGGAAGACCCCTCGCATTGCCACCTGGATTAGCTGAACGGCCTGGTGAATATGTGTGGAGGCCAGCGTGAAGGATGGGGCGTATAATGGGAGTGGTGGCGCCAAAATTATGAGGGTGAGATATGAAGTGATGAGGTGTGGGAGACATGACAGGGGAAGATACGCGGCGAAAGACAATAAACTAAGGAGGTAGGAGATGGAATGTACTGGGCATATTAAGGTTGACGTGTGAAGTGAGCGGGGCACATGGTGGGTGGTGAGTGGACGATGAGATGGGGGGAGGGACCACGTGGACCAGAAAAGGGAGGTGGACAGATGTCAAAGGATGAGGAAGGGCTAAAGGGAGCGAGCCTCATCTCACGGCCGGGAAGAGAACAGATGGCACAAAAGATTACATGACAGGGAAAGGGCCCACGTTGATTAAACGCAGAAAGACAGAGGATATCCAAGTTGCTTGTGCGCCGTTGATCCGGGTGCTCGAATCGCGGCTGTCAAAGAGATGCATCCTCGATTCCGGACCCCCCCCCCCTCCGCTTAA
>JZKD02S1673060.1:246119-256805 GCA_000966675.3 Picea glauca | reverse complement strand
TGTGCGCCGTTGATCCGGGCGCTCTAATCCCTGCCGTCCAGATTTGATTTTCATTTAAATGCGGACGCATTTGCACTCCAAACTTAGGACAAGTGGGTTTTCTACCCATTCCTTCGCATTTTACCCCCCTCTACAAGAAATGTCTCTAACAGTACCCAAGAAGGATGGAACTTGGATAATGTTTATCGATTACAGGGCATTGAACAAGATTACACTAAAGAATTAGTACCCTCTACCAAGGATCGATGATCTATTGGACCAGTTGCAGCATGCAAAGTACTTCACTAAGCTGGATTTGAAATCAAGATATCACTAGGTACGAGTCAAAGAATAAGATACCTAGAAGGCTGCCTTCAAGACAAGGAAAGGTTTGTATGAGTTGTTGGTTATGCCATTTGGTTTATGCAATGCACCAGGTACATTTTTGAGACTATTGACTGGTGTTTTACTCCCTTATCTAGATTCTTTTGTTACTGTTTATTTGGATGATATATTTGTTTATAGTGCTACCTAGGAGAAGCACACATCAGATCTTATGTAGGTGTTAGAGACTTTGAAAAAGAACCAACTGTTGGCCACTCTAAATAAATGTGAGTTTTCTTAGTAGTCTTTGGTGTATTTTGGGGTACGTGATCAGTGGAGGGGAGCTCAAGATAGATCCCGCAAAGATGGAGGCCATCATGAAATGGCCAGTTCCTACAAATGTCACTGAAATTAGGAGTTTTGTTGGAGAATCACAATACTTGTGGAAGTTCATAGCTTCATTTTCAATGGTAGTTGCACCACTCCACGCCATAACAAGCAGTGGTAAGAGTTTCCAGTGGGGGAAGAATTAGCAGAATGCCTTTGATGAACTGAAAATAAATGTCATTCAAGCACCAATGCTCACACTACCAAATTTGTAGAATCCATTCACAATGGAGACAGATGCAATTGGGTATGTCATGGGATCAATTTTGATGTAAGGAGGAAGGCCAATATGCTATCATTTTGAAGTATTTCATCAGGCGGTTTTCAACTACCCTACCTGCGATAAGGATCTCAATGCCTTAGTACAAGCTCCCAAAAAGTGGAAGCATTATCTGATGGGAAAGGAGACCATCATCCACATAGATCACCAACCACTATAGTATTTGCAGCACCAGAGTAAGCTACAACAAACCTGGCATTACAAGTGGATTGGTTTTTTACAACAATTTTATCTAGTCATCAAGTATAAGAAGGGTAGCACAAATACGTTGGAAGACATGCATTCACACCCACCCACATCCAATATTACAGCCTTGGGAACTAGGATGCACATAGAGCCTTTTACCCATGATGCATACAAAGAGGCATACACAAAAGATGAGGAATTCAAGGAGGTGTTTCAACAGCTACAAGGCTAAATTCATATAGAAGAAGGTGACGACAAGGTTGACTATCATTTCCATAATGGTTTACTCTACAAGCTTGACAAGATATGTGTCCCTATAGGTGAACGACTCTAGCTTATCAGAGAGGCTCACACCTCTAAGGTTGAGGACATTTTGGTGTTGGGAAGATAGTTGCCAATTTACAAAGGTATGTGTATTGACATATAATACAAGAAGATGTAGCACGATATATTGGAGGATGTATACTTTGTTGTACTAGTGAGCCTAGTAATAGGAAGCAAGGTCTTACTTATACCCACTCGACCTTGGGAAAGCATTTCCATAGATGTTTTGGGAGGTTTACCAACCACATGGAAGGGACATGACTATTTATTTGTGGTATTTGACATATTCAACAAAATGTGCATTCTCATGCCTTGTAAAAAGACCTTCAATGGATAAAAAGTAGCAAACAAGTTCTTTGAATAGGTGTGGGTGTACTTTGGGATACCAAGGAGCATCATCTCAGACAAGGATACCAAATTTCTCAATGCATTTTGGACTACATTGTGGGAGAAGGTGGACACTAATTTTAAGAGGTCTACAACTTTCCATCGACATACAGATGTGCAGACGAAAGTAGTCAACAAAAATTTGGTGCAACTTTTGAGGGGTTACAATCATAAGCATCCGAAGACCCGAGATCAAAACATGATCTATATACAACACTCTTACAAGAGAGAAATACACACTTCTACTGGTAAGTCACCTTTTGAAACTTGCTCTGGTTATTTTCCACCTTCACCCTTAGATGTTGTATATGAACAACAAGGAGGAGTGAGGGAGGACCTCACATGATATGCATTAAAAGCATAAAATTTTGTTGATAGATCGGGCAGATCCATTTGCAAGTAAAAGAGGCATTGAAGAAGTCACGGTAAAAGTACAAGGCTAGCCATGACCAATACATAAAAGAGAGAACATTTAGAGTGGGATATAGAGTATGGTTACAACTAAATAAGGAAAGGATATAGGGTCCTTGTAAGAAGATAAAGGCTTTGTGGCATGGTCCTTTTGAGGTATTGGAAAAAGTGGGAGATAAGACCTACAGACTCCTCAATATACCCCCAAATATGCACATTTACTCAGTACTGAATGTGGAGAATCTCAAACTTTATGAGCCCTCTATGTTGGATCAAGAGGAGGATCAAGTTCTACCTTCCATAGATGATTTAGCACCAGATGCTTAGGCAAAGTTAGCAGAGGACACATTTTTTCAAAAGCAGTCTGGAACTACAAGACAAGGGCAACATGACCTTTGGAAAATTAGGTTGAAAGGACAACTTCCAGGCAAAGCAAAGTGGTAGTCCAGGGAGAAGGTAGAGGAAAAATTTCCTCACCTCATTCAGTAAAGATTTTGGGGACCAAAATCCTCCCTAAATGGGGAGGTATGATCTGGATTGGATCATTATATTGTTTGTCATCTATCTCGATCCTTTTAGAGTGGAAAAAATTGGAGGAATCTACTTCCAGAGCCATTTTAGTGGCAGGTCCCATCTTGGAAAACTAGGGTCTAGAACCTTCGGGGGCCATTTGAGGCATTAAATGATATTTTTAGAGGTTAAAACTTTCTTAGTATAGCTTGGACCCTGTGACGCTATTCTACACATTTAGAAGTTTCCAGCGATGCAAACATTGTGTCAATTAGAGCTTGTATGCAAAAGTTATGCCTCACGCAAGTTGACCTATTGTGTTGACCACCATGGTACGAGAGGATGCCATGTCATCCCCCGTTACTCATGCATATGGGGCTAGCTGTTAGAAATACTAGGTGTGCTCGTTTCACCATAGACAATATAACAATATTTTCACCCAACCATAGGCACAAAGGCCACCTCTGGGCACCTTAAACTTGACAAAGAGAACAATTTCATAAGCAAACCCTAGAACCAATAGCCAACCAAGGTAGCATACCTCTCTCCAAAGCTAGCATACCAAGCATAAAGTCCAAACCATAACCAGGCATAAAGCCCAACCATAACCAAAGACTAAGTCACCATTGTAGCAGTTGCAACTCTCCTCCATTCATGCACACCACTTGTCCTTATGCAATTGTGAGAGTGAGTGTGACAAATGAGCTCTAGCACCCTCTTATTTATTGTCCTCCATTTGACCTAACTCGACCAACTTCTACTTCTGGAGGACAACAATTTAATATAAATTATTATCTTGAGTCAACTTGTCTTCTAAGGTTATTTCCTAACCTTCTAAGGTTTCTCTTGCTTCTCGAAATATTCTGGGCTCATCAAAGGTTAAACGTAGAGGTTAATACCTCCTGCAACTACCATAATATCAACACTCCCTCCTAGCTAGGGAGGTATTATAGGCAATTCTATTGAGCACAAATAGACCATTCAATCGGTAGCATCATCAGAGCCACACAAACTAACTCGTGATCAAATCACGGGCACCATCACCACTATTAGTATCATCTGATAGCATCAACTGCATCGTCTCTTGAGGCCATACTCCATATCGAGCATGATGTTGAATAAGTCACTCTTTCAATAGAGTGATACGAGGACGATTCTTCTAATTTAGATATATGTCCTAAAAGAATCGTTGTCCCAATAGATGTTGAAAGCTTCGCAATGGGCTACAAGGATCATTCTTCTAATATGGACTTACATCCTAGAAGAATGTCAATCCTCCCAGATGCTGAAAGCCACCCTATGGGATACAGAGACCATTCCTACAGGAATGTCATTCTTAGACTATTTTCTAATTGGGTCATATGTACCATAGAGATAAATCTCTACCCATATGCCTTAGAAAATATCGGTCCTGAACCATTTTCCTAATTGGGACACAATTTGTGCCTTGGGAAAATACCAGTCCATGATACGTCAAAAATCTGTCAACTTGGACCATTATCTATAGAGAGAATGTCTGTCCACTAGCACACTAACTATCCATATAGCTGGCAATCATCTCTAACAATAGTGGTAGTCTCCATGGCAATTGGATAGGAGCATACAACTACTACAATGCCATCCAATAGAACACAACTGTGTCTATTCATAGTAGTATACAACTACTATCCAGTGGTACACAACCACTCTGAGTCGTACAAAGCTAATAACCAATGACACATAGTCACTACCAGTGGATCACATCCACCACAATAGCATACAACTACTGTCCAAATACATACAGTCTCTACAATAATCATATCATATTATATGAACCTACATAAACAATATCATGATATGAACTGAATCACCTGGGGTACTCTTCCACTCATATATGTGAGATCTGGAAGAGCATATGCCTTTAGAAAGTTAAACATCAGCCATGGGCTATCTAGACTATTCTTCTAGAGCATAGAAGAATAATTGTCCCTGATTTCTGAACTTGGACCATTCAACCTAACTGGGCCATTTTTTCAGCACGATTCATAGTGCAACCTGGACAGAATGAGTCTGCCCTAGGGAATGACTGTTCCTAATTGCTGAACATGGACCATTCAACCTAACTAGGCCATTCTTCTAGCACAATTCACGGTGCAACCTAGAGAGAATGAGTTTGCCCTAGGGAATGAGTGTCCGGACAATTTCCTACGGAAATGACTGTCCTACACCAACCTCCTACATCAGACCATTCTTCAAGACTGCTCACAACTGTGAACTTCAAAAGAATGACTACCCTGAGAGGCGGACCATTCTTCTTGACCACTTCTCATAGTGACTGCCAAGGAGAATGACTGTCCTAGACCGTTCCCCCACACTAGCCATAAGGGGAATCATTGTGTATGGTACATCAACAATATGTTGGACCATCTTTGTTACGAAAATGACTGTTTGTTCTAAACCATTTTCTGAACTAGAAAATGATTGTCCGTCAGAAATCTTGGACCACTTTCCGGACTAGAAAGTGATTGCCCAACATGGACCATTTTCCAAACTGGAAAATGACTGTCCATTAAGAATCTTGGACCACTTTTCAGACTGGAATGTGACTGCCCAACCTGGACCATTTTCCAAACTGGAAAATGACTGCCCATATATAAATAACATATCTATGCTCCCTCCCAACCTGGGGAGTAATCACTTCCCTTTCCAACAAGGAATTCATCTCCACGATTCCCAGCTTGTCCCTTTCGTACACAAACTTTTCATCTTGGACAAAGGCTTTACCAAAATATTTGTTATCTTCTCATCTGTGGAGATATATTGGAGGACCACTTCTCTCTTCTGGACTTTATCACGTAGAAACTAATACTTGATCTCAATGTACTTTGACCTGTCATGGAACACTGGGTTCTCTAAAAGCTTCTCACAACTCTGATTATCACAATATATCAAGGTTGAATCAAGCACCTGATCAAACAGTCTAGAAACCAGCTTACAAAGCTACACTGCTTTCGTACAAGCATCACAAGCTGCAATTTACTCTACTTCTGCAATGTTGAGTGCAACAGGCTTATGTTTTATGCTAGCCCATGATACCGTGGCAAAGTTCAAACTGAAACATATCCAAGAAGCACTTCTTCTTTCATCTACACTCCTTGCCCAATCTAAATCGATAAATCCATGCAGTTGTATATCATAACTCAAACGTCCCACAAAGATATTTGAAGGCATGCTTTGCAATTATTCAATTCACATGGTTAGGTTCCACCTGGAACTATGGTTTAGAATATAGTCGAGTTTATACTCATTCTTCTCAGACTTTCGCGAGGATCTTAATGGTGACCTCTATTTCTTGGTTGGAGTAGACACCTTGAAGGGTGTCTTCGTAATTTGACATTTGTAAAGACCATTTTCTTGTAATTTGGAAATTAAGCATTAATAAGAGCGATCTATTTCTCTATATTTTGGCACTCATTATTTTCGCAAGTTATATTTATCAGTTATTGAAGTTTATGGATAAGTAAGACATTCACATGATATTTTGCAAATAGTCAAGTCAATCTTCAATTTCCCGAATCTGGTTGGATGTTTATGTGTATTTATGAACTAATTGACATCTAAGGATTTTCGGGCTGAATTAGTACCAAAGTTTGTTGATATTTTGGATCAAGTTGGCATTAGAACTCGTTTGGTATTTCAAATCAATTAAATAATAAAATATTCTCCTTCAAAGTGTGCTTTCCAAGAAGAAGCTCCAAAAATAGAAGTAAGGCCAAGTACATGCACAAGTTCCACGTGTGTCCCTCCTCAAGTTCCAAGTCCATGGAAGGAGACACTTGTCCTCTTAATGTGCCACACGATCCTCAATAAAAATCCTATATAACAACCTCCAAATAATATAGTAGTAATGCCAAGACAAAGAGGTGAGAGTGCTCTCGAACATAAGTAAAATGATGCCAATTGTAGCTGAATTAACCATCTTTGACCATGCAACAATGAAGAAGGAGAACCTACTAGAGGTGTGCTCTACAATAATGTGCCATAGAGCCAACTCATCCAAGCAAAGTCAATAAAATTTTAGCCAAAACAAGTTCACCCTAGGAGAATGTACCAAGGGTGGTTACATTCCCTCAATACATGTGCCAAAACCATGTGTTGTTTTGCAAATCCATCACCCGATTCCCTAAATCATGTTCATAGGAGATGGTGCCCTAGAGAAATGTGCAAAGGTGGTTATCAATAAGCAATGAAATACTTCTCCATATGCCATGTCATAATGATATCCAACCAAGCTTTCCTATTGATGGCAAGTACAACAACGATGATGGCTTGAGTACAGGAAGGATGTGCCAGGCGGGCACCAGAAGTCTTTTGGGAAGACGCTGCAGAGAAAGCTCGACAAGATCAGAGTATGCAGTGATGGATCTAATTGAAGATTTCCCGATAAACGTCAAATCTGAGCCTAAGGTCTGACCGGTGTTGGATCCAAGAGAACTTACATGCTCTTTAACGAGCAAGGTGAAATGCGAAACCCCGAAAAATCACCTCAAGAAAGACTCCATTTCAGAGTTTTGGTTACCGGGAGATGGAGAAGTCAAGAGTTGAGACTCTCCAACACAGGAGTCTCGAAGTCGCTAAATGTGAAATCCCGAAACCTGAAAAAAGGCACATCACTCGGAGTGTTGGATACCGGGATTTCAGTTACCGGGAGATGGAGATGTCAGAGACTCACATCATCAGGAGTCCTGAAGTGCCGAAATGCGAAAACCTGAAACATGTGCATCGCTTGGAGTACTGGATACCAGAAGATGGAAATGACAAAGACTCTCATCATAAGGAGTCTCGAAGTCGTGAAACCCGAAGTCAAGAAATGATAAAGACTCCATACCGGAGTTTTGGATACCGGGAGTAGGAGGAGTCAAGAGTAAAGACTCTTGATCAGAGGAGTCCCGAAGTCGCGAAACTCAAAGTTGTGAAATGTCACAGACAAGCTCCGTTTCAAAGTTTCAGGCACCGCGACATGGAGAGTCAAGAAACTTTACCACAGGAATACCGAAATGCCGATTCACCGAAATGAGAAATGCTGGAGTACCAAACCGTTGATCTGACTCCATTTCCGAGTCCTGGATACCGGGAGTTGAAGTGTCGAAACACTTCACCACAGGAGTACTGAAATGCCGAAGTGTCGAATCGCAAAATTGCGAAATGCAATTTTTGAATAAGGCTATGGTCACAACCATTGGTCACATCGACGAGAGATAGAGGAAAGAGCTAGAGCAACCAAGCTCCATTTCGGGGATCACAACATGGAGTGTTGAGACACTTGATCACATGAATCCCAAAATGCCGAAGAGCAGAATGCATAAATGAATGCAAGACTAATGAAAGTCATCCAACGGTGCAGATGAAATTGAATCAAATCGGAGGGCTACTGTTGCACATCACAGTGTAACTGCCAGAAACCACTGATGGTTTTTGCCAGAGGACTCAAAGACACTTCGGGGTGATTGACAGAGGAGGTGAAGAATCTCAAGGGATCTACAAGTAGAACACTGACTGTTTGTGGAGGTGATTGACAGTTGGATGAGCGTTGGAGCTTGAAACTGCAATAGAGTAGTTGAGCTCCACTGTAACAGAAGATGAAGAATCTCAACTGCTAGTAATGTGAAGTAACTTGATTATGACACATAGTGATGATGGACACATGGGATGAACAAACACAGAATCTGAAGAGTTGCCATGATGAACAGGCAGAGCACTCGACATGTAGAGCATGAAAAACCATTGGATACAAGGCATGCACAAGATGCACAAATAGTATAAGAATGTTGAAAAAAGAAGAGATCGGTGTGGTTACGGTGGTGAGTGATGCATGTGTGAAGAAGGAGGTGGAGGGCATCAGCTGAAATGGACAAAAGACAAAAGGTGCATGGAATGGGAATGGGGCAGAGAGCACAAGAGGTAGAAGAACATAAAGTGCAATGGATGCGTGCAGGAAGACAGAGCTGCGAAATCTTGCAGAATAGTGATGAGACTGGTAAGTTGTTGTTGAACACTATATCACTGTAATAAGTTTCAGTAACTCATATTCATAAACCAGGGTGGTAGGGAGGTGCTAGGAAGGACTGGTGTCCTCAGAGGTTCAAGTGGGTGCTTGAACACAGGGAGTTGTAGCTTCCATCTAGTTGGTGCTAGAGAAACCAGGGAGTTGGTGCTTCCTTCTAGTTGGTGCTAGAGAAAACTGAGAGTTGGTGCTCTCAGCAAGTAGCACCTTGCAAAACAGAGGTTGCAGCGTCATTATGAGTTGGTGCTCATATGTATGATAATGTAAAGAATGTAAATAATACTTATCATATAAAGAAGAAGAGGTTTTTACCCTTTATGGGTTTCCTTGGGAAACATCTATCTATGTGTATCTCATATATGTGACCGATGTTGAATGTGCCATTTCTTATTTCCCTGCATTATTGTGATTATCATTGAGTGGCTAGTAAAGAGCTTAAAAAGAAGCATAATTGTTTAAGCACGGTAACAACTGATTCACCCCCCACCTCTCAGTTGCTCAACAATTGGTATCAGAGCCGACCCCTTTTATCTAAGGGAAGATCCTAGAGCTTAAACATGTCAATCCATGAAGGAAATTCAACCAATAAGGCCCCTCTGTTCAATGGAACAAACTTTGCCTTCTGGAAAGTTAGAATGAGAACCTACATAATGGCTTTAGGTGCAGACGTCTGGGATGTGGTAGACACTGGTCATGTAAAGCCAGTTGTACTAGCTAATAAGGATGACAAGCTAGAATTTAGCTTCAATGCTAAGGCTATGAATGGTATCTTGAGTGGGCTTGTAGAAGCAGAATTCACAAAAGTTATGCACCTAGGAACTGCCAAAGAAACGTGGGACAAACTCATTAGCAGTTATGAAGGTAATGAAAAGGTAAAGGACGCCATGCTTCAAACCTACATAATACAGTTTGAACAACTGAAGATGAAGGAAGATGAAACTATTGGAAAATACTTTCTGAGAGTAGAACAAATGGTCAATGCAATGAAAGCACTTGGTGAAAAAATTGAGAAACCTTCTTTAGTTCTGAAAATCTTGAGATCTCTCCCACATAGGTTCAACCCGAAGGTCTCTGCTATAGAAGAACTTAATGATATAAAAACCTTGGAGTTTGATCAACTTCTAGGAACATTGACTGCATATGAAATGACAATAGTTAAAGATAAACCCACCTCCAGAGAAGCATCATTTAAAGCAGACAAGAATGAGGATTTTGAGCCCGATGAAATTGAAGCAAAATTTGTGAAGAGACTGAAGAAGGGATCAGGCAAATACAAAGGTAAACTACTTTTCAAATGTTTCAACTGTGGTAGGATAGGTCATTTTGCAAATAAATGTCCCCACAAAGGAAATGATCAGACATGTGATGATGAGGAGAAGTACAAACACACAAATTTCTTTAAAGAGAATAACTTTAAGAAGAAAAGTCTTTGCGTAAACAATGATGATGATTCTTCAGATGATGAAGACAATGACTCCTCTATTGAAGATAAACTAAATGACTTCATTCTTATGGCCAAAGAGGATTACGATAATAACAGCCCAGGGAGTGATGTTAATGAAGAAAAAGTCGTGGTTGACATGGAAGGAGAACTGATCAGTGCACTGGAAGAGATTGACAAACTAAGAATCAAGAACAAAAAGAAAAGACAATTGCTGATACAGTTCGAGAAAGACAGTAAAAAACTAGATGAAGACCTTGTCCTACTAAAAGTAGAATTAGAAGAGGCAAAGAAAATTGAAGACATTCTGAAACGACAATTATCAGAAAAGAAGGCAAGATGTGAAGCATTAGAACAAGAAGTAGTAAAAACTAGGAAAGAGATGGAGAAGTTTCAAGCCTTGTATAATCAAAA
>JZKD02S1673060.1:212056-245683 GCA_000966675.3 Picea glauca | reverse complement strand
AAGAAATAATCAACAGTCAATGAGTAGACAACACTGCAACAATAAGTTTGACCTATTGAATAATGAGATTGAATGCTACACCTATCATAACTTTGGACATAAATCTATTGACTGTTGATTAAGGAACTATGAACCAGATTCGAAATCCCCTGCTGAAAATGTCAAGTTTTGGAAGAAGAAGGAAAGTGACAAGTGTGGATTACTATTTTCCACTCAAAGAAAAACAAACCCTTGGTATATAGACAGTGGATTCTCCAAACACATGACGGGAGACAAAGGCAAGTTTCTATCTCTAAGTGAAAGCAAATTAGGAAACGTAACCTTTGGAAATGATGCTCCAGGGAAAATAAAGGGCAAAGGGATGGTGAGCTTAAGTAATGGAAAAGAAAAAGCCAAAGATTTTCTACTTGTAGATGGGCTGAAACTTAATCTTCTGAGTGTAAGTCAAATGTGTGACAACGAATGTGAAGTGGTGTTCATGTCCAAGGACTGCAAGATAAAATCTGTAACCTCAGGACAAGTGGTGGCCAAAGGCATAAGGACATAAAATAATGTATATGCGCTGAAAGAAAATAGAGAAGAATGTCATCTAAGCAGACATGATGAAAGCTGGTTATGGCATAGGAGACTTGGACATCAAAACTTTGACCACTTAGTCAAACTCAAAAAAACTCGAGGCATTAAAAGATCTTCTGAGAATATCAAAGCCCCAATATTCAATGTGTAAACCCTGTCAAGTAGGGAAGCAAAACAAAACACAGTTTAAGTCCAAGAGCTTTACTTCGACAGAGAAACCACTCCAACTAGTTCATATAGATTTATGTGGACCATCAAGACAAGAAGGCATAGGGAAAGAAAACTACTTCATGCCAATTATCGATGATTACCCCGGACTTACTTGGGTTTCCTTTCTCAAGGAAAAGGCTGAAGCATTTGAGAAGTTTAAAATATTTAAGGCTTTAACTGAGACTCAAACATGCAAGTGGTTAAAGGCAGTAAGATTAAACTCGGGAGGAGAGTTTATGTCAAGAGACTTCAAGGAATTCTACGATGAGCATGGGATCAAGAGAGAATACACAATCCCAAGAACTCCACAACAAAATGGAGTTGTTGAGAGGCAAAACAGAACAATGCAGGAAATGGCCAGGTCAATGATGAATGAGAAGAAAATTGGCCAAACCTACTGGGTAGAAACAATACACACAACAATCCATGTTCTTAACAAAGCTCACCTTAGACCACAAAGTGACAAGACACCTTATGAACTGTGGTTTGGGAGACCTGCTTCAATTAAACACTTCAAAGTCTTTGGGAGTAAATGCTACATAAAGAATAATGACGAGAACCTCGGCAAATATGATGACAGGGATGATGAAGGTATCTTCTTAGGGTATGCTACAAATAGTAAATGATATAGATTATATAATAAGAGGTTGCATAAAATGGTTGACTTTATTGATGTAAAAGTTGATGAAGGAATCCCAACAAGAGAGATGTACAGTAATGAGTCTTCTACAGAAGACACAACTAAAGCTGAAGATGAACAGGTCCAAGAATCAGAAAACGAAGACTCTGAATCAGATGAAGACTCAGACACTCAGTCAGACTCAAATTAGTAGTCAAATTCAAATTCCTCCTATAGAATCATTCAAAAGAATCATCCTGCAAGTCAGATAATTGGAGAAAAAGACAAAGGTGTACAAACCAGGAGAAAGCTAATAAAAAACACCGAACAATCTCATATAGCCTTCATATCCATACTGGAACCCAAGAATTTAATGAAGCCAACAAAGATGACCACTGGGTTAAAGCAATGAATGATGAACTTGATCAGATTGAGAAAAACAATATGTGGGAGATGGTTCATAGACCTGAAGATAAAAATGTCATTGGCTCCAGATGGATCTTTAAGAATAAGTTGAATGAGCAAGGACAAGTTGTCAGGAACAAAGAAAGGTTATTCTATAAAGGATATGCTCAGATAGAAGGACTGGATTTTGATGAAACATTTGTGTTCGTAGCAAGATTATAAGCTATCAGAATGTTTCTTACCTATGCTTGTCATAAAAGGTTTAAAGTCTATCAAATGGATGTCAAGTCAACTTTTCTAAATGGAGATTTAAGTGAAGAAGTCTATATAGAACAACCAAAGGGTTTCAAACTATCTGATAACCCTGACTTAGTATGCAAGCTGAAGAAAGCTTTATATGGATACGTATCTCAAAGACAAAGGGTTCAAGAGAGGAACAACTGACAACAATCTATATATTAAAACATAGGATAATAATTTTCTCATCGTATTGGTCTATGTAGATGACATCATCTTCAAATGTAATAAGGATCCTTTGGTACAATGGTTTGCTTCTGCCATGGAATCTGAGTTTGAAATGTCCATGATAGGAGAACTGTCATTTTTTCTTGGTCTGCAAATTACTCAAAGGTCTGAAGGGATGTTCATTTCTCAAGAAAAATATCTAAGAGAAATGTTGAAAATATTTCAAATGGAAGACTCCAAACCTGTGGGTACACCTATGGTTACTGGATGCAAATTAAGCAAGAATGATGACTCACTTGATGTTGATCAAAGGTCATATAGGTCAATGATAGGCAACCTGCTGTACATCACAACATTCCGCCCAGATATAATGCATGCTGTTGGAATGGTAGGAAGATTCCAGTCTGCACCTAAACATAGTCATTTGCAAGCTGTCAAAAGGATATTTAGGTATTTGAAAGAAACAATGAATTATGGTCTGTGGTATCCCAGAAATAAGAATTTTCAGTTAATTGCTTATTCAGATGCAGATTGGGCAAATTGTGTTGATGAGAGAAAAAGCACCAGTGGAGGAGCATTCTTCCTGGGTGACTCATTAGTAGCATGGCTTAGTAAAAAGCAAGGTTCCATTTCTTTATCAACCACAGAGGCAGAGTACATTGCTGCTACTACCTGTTGCACTCAGGTATTATGGATGATTCATACACTTGCAGACTTGGAGATAAAATACGCTGCACCGATCCCAATTCATTGTGATAACACTAATGCCATCAATGTGTCTAAGAATCCTGTATTCCACTCCAAGACCAAGCATATTCCCATAAAATACCATTGTCTAAGAGAGTAAGTCACCAATTAGGTTGTTCAGGTTTAGTACATTCCAACCACAGAAAAAATAACAAACATCTTTACTAAATCCCTAGCTAAGACCCCTTTTGAATATCTCCGACAGAAGTTGGGTGTCATCCCGTTTCACACCTAAGAGAGTCCATCCTATTAGGGGGAGTCTTATATTGATTGAATATCTGATACCTCCTAAAAATACTGCAACAACTCAGGGGGAGCATGTTTTTTTTTACAATGATGTCAAAGGGGGAGAAAAGAACAGGTCTGGGTGCCTTTGTTGCCATCAATGCCAAAGGGGGAGATTGTTGGCATGTTTTACAGACAGTGTATGCTTGTCATTGATGGAAAGTACAACAACGATGATGGCTTGAGTACAGGAAGGATGTGCTAGGTGGGCACCAGAAGTCTTTTGGGAAGACGCTGCATAGAAATCTCGACAAGATCAGAGTATGCAGTGATGGATCTCATTGAAGATTTCCCGATGAACGTTAGATCTGAGCCCGAGATCCAACCGACGTTGGATCCAGGAGAACTTACACGCTCTTTAATGAGCAAGGTGAAATGCGAAACCCCAAAAAATCACCTCAACAAAGACTCCATTTCGGAGTTTCGGTTACCGGGAGATGGAGAAGCCAAGAGTCGAGACTCTCCAACACAGGAGTCTCGAAGTCGCAAAATGAAAAATCCTGAAACCCGAAAAAAGGCACATCACTTGGAGTGTTGGATACTGGGATTTCGGTTACCGGGAGATGGAGATGTCAGAGACTCACATCATCAGGAGTCCTGAAGTGCCGAAATGCGAAGACCCAAAATAGGCGCATCGCTTGGAGTATTGGATACCGAGATTTTGGACACCAGAAGATGGAAATGACAAAGACTCTCATCATAAGGAGTCTCGAAGTCGCGAAACCCGAAGTCGAGAAATGATAAAGACTCCATATTGGAGTTTCGGATACCGGGAGTAGGAGGAGTCGAGTAAAGACTCTTGATCAAAGGAGTCTCGAAATCGCGAAACCCGAAGCCACAAAATGTCATAGACAAGCTCCGTTTCAAAGTTTCGGGCACCACGACATGGAGAGTCAAGAAACTTTACTACAGGAATACCGAAATGTCGATTCGTCGAAATGAGAAAAGCTGGAGTACCGGACCGTTGATCTGACTCCATTTCGAAGTTCTGGATACCCGGAGTTGAAGTGTCAAAACACTTCACCACAGGAGTACCAAAATGTCGAAGTGTCGAATCGTGAAATTGTGAAATGTAGTTTTTGAATAAGGCTATGGTCACAGCCATTGGTCACATCGGCAAGAGATAGAGGAAAGAGATAGAGAAACCAGGCTCCATTTTGGGGATCGCGACATGGAGTGTCGAGACAGTTGATCACATGAATCTTGAAATGTCGAAGAGCGAAATGCCGAAATGAATGCAAGAGTAATGAAAGTCATCCAACGGTGCAAATGAAATTGAATCAAATCGGAGGGCTACTGTTGCACGTCACAGTGTAACTGCCAGAAACCATTGATGGTTTCTGCCAGAGGACTTGAAGACACTTTGGGGTGATTGACAGAGGAGGTGAAGAATCTCAAGGGATGTGCAAGTAGAACACTGACTGTTTGTGGAGGCGATTGACAGCTGGATGAGCGTTGGAGCCTGAAACTGCAACATAGTAGTTGAACTCGACTGTAACAGAAGATGAAGAATCTCAACTGTTGGTAATGCGAAGTAACTTGATTATGACACCTAGTGATGATGGACACATGGGATGAACAAACACAGAAGCTGAAGAGTTGCCATGATGAACAGGCAGAGCACTCGACATGCAAAGCATGCAGAACCATTGGATACAGGGCATGCACAAGATGCACAGAGAGTATAAGAATGTTGAAAAAAGAAGAGATCTGTGTGGTTACGGTAGTGAGTGATGCATGTGTGAAGAAGGAGGTAGAGGGCAGCAGTTGAAATGGACAGACGACAAAATGTGCATGGAATGGGAATGGGGCGGAGAGCACAAGAGGCAGAAGAACAAAAAGTGCAATGGATGCATGCAGGAAGACAGTGAGGAAGACAGAGCAACGAAATCTTGTAGAACAGTGATGAGACTGGTAAGCTGTTGTTGAACACTATATCACTGTAATAAGTTTAAGTAACTCATATTCATAAACCAGGGTGGTAGGGAGGTGCTAGGGAGGACTGGTGTCCTCAGAGGTTCAAGTGGGTGCTTGAACACAGGGAGTTGTAGCTTCCATCTAGTTGGTGCTAGAGAAACCAGGGAGTTAGTGCTTCCTTCTAGTTGGTGCTAGAGAAAACAGAGAGTTGGTGCTCTCAGCAAGTAGCAACTTGCAAAACAGAGGTTGCAACATCATTATGAGTTGGTGCTCATATGTATGATAATGTAAAGAATGTAAATAATACTTATCATATAAAGAAGAAGAGGTTTTTACCCTTTATGGGTTTCCTCAGAAAACATCTGTCTCTGTGTATCTCATATATGTCACTGATGTTGAATGTGCCATTGCTTATTTCCTTGCATTATTGTGATTATCATTGAGTGCCTAGTAAAGAGCTTAAAAAGAAGCATAATTATTTAAGCATGGTAACAACTGATTCACCCCCCCTCTCAGTTGCTCAACACATACTCTAAATGCATATTGATTACTTCTTTGAAAAATGGTATAGAAAATGGAGAACAATACATATTGTTCTCATATGGTAATTTTGCAAAGAGTGAATGGTTTCAATGCTTACCAACTTGTAGTTGTAGTTGATGTGTTGGATGTTGGCTAACATTTGATATATGGTTCAAAGGTGACCTATGGTTTGCATGTGGTATAATTGTTCGCCACTCATGCATTCAAACCTTAGTTGGTTTAACATTTAATCTGGGATTTGCATCATGATTGTGTACCATGCTTCAATATTTGTAGACTGAGGCAACCAATCCACTGCTTGACACCTACCCATTCTTGTACGTCTCCTCCACTATACATTTAATGTGGTATGGGTGTTATTTATTCTGTTTGGCTCTTGGTCATTGATCCATATCAATCTGTTACTATTCATCCACACCTTCCAATGACCTCCTTTACCCCATGCAACCTTCACTCCCTTAGTCATTTGGCTCATATTTTCTCTGTGCGAGTTTTGGACTTTGGAATTTTCTATTGATTCCACCATTCTCACCCTTATATACAATTGTTGTTTATAGCTGGTATTTATGACTACCTTGGCCTTCTAAGGCAAAGCACCACTGGCATATGGTCTTGAGTTCTAGTTTGATGTGGTTTTGTAGAAAATTGTTAAGTTATTAGGCTGCTCAGCCTTTGCATCCATTACACAAGCAGCTCTACAATTTTCATTTTCATGGGATATTGTTTTGATTGCTTGGCATTTTTTCGACCTGGTGTGTTGGTTTTCAGGTTCGTAACCCCTTTTATTATTGAATTTTTCTATTCACCATCCCTGCCTAAGTCATGTATTTCGGTCTTTTTTAATTTGGCTTGCTCTAGCTCTACTCATAGAGGCATATTGTCTTGTGTTTGGTTCAGTGCTAGGGTTCGAGCATTGCTAACTCACTTGCAGATCTGTAGCAAGCATTTAGAAACAATATGTATCCTTACTGCCACCCATTTGGCCTTACATAGTCTTTGCTCATATTTTTAGTTTCTTGTTCATATTTTGGACGTATTGTTAGCAGTTATCTTGGTTCATGGCCTGATTCAGTTCTATTTATTTTAAAATAAAAGAATGGTGATTGGGAGCTATGATTAACCCATACCTCCATTCAACTTGAATTCCATTGAGCCTTGCAGTTGTTTGAGCAGTTCGACCCATTACATAATACATTATGTCTTGTAGTTGCTCAAACTGTTGGTAGCCCAACCTTGGTTCACCTTGACAATTGGTTGGTGAGCTTCATCACTAGATGAGCAACTTGACCTTGATTTGTATTTGTTGTAGCATTCGAGTCATATAAAATGTTGACTCTACATTTTCTTTACAACCCAAATCACAATTTGTCACGGGATTAGTAGTATGGCATCAAGCCATCATTATACTTGTTGAGATATATTTCAGGCCTATTCTTTCTGAACGTGTAAAGGTGACCCTAAGCTACCCACTATTATTGTGTTTCTACCCGGGCTCACCCTCTGTTCGTTCTCCTTGACCCACATGCAAAATATTGGTCTGAGGCCATAAACCATTTGGTCATCGTATATTTTCTTTGTCATTGTTTAGGACCATTTGGTCATCGTATATTTTCTTTGTCATTGTTTAGGATTTGCACGACTCTAGTTATCTCTTGCACTTGTAATCATGCATCTAAGCCTACATTCTATGTCTTAATTGTCACTAATCATAAGCATAGCTCATCCCATACATATTGACTCTATATAGCACACATAGGCCGAGACTAAGTGTTTCCTCTCCTTGCATTTGGTTTTGTTATATATATTTTAAAGGAAAGGGATATGGCTGGATCAACTGCCTTTTTGTTGGCTCATTTACAATATATATATATATATATGCTGGCAGGTTGATTTCAAATTGTTATACAATGCAATATTTCCATTTTCTATTGCTTACATCGTAGTTAGGTTATATATTATTAAGTGTTTATGTATATTTCAATATACATTATTGATATGTAATATATCATTTGACATTTTATCCATCTTATATATCAGTTTTATTTTTATATTTATATAGCAATGTGTTTGTTTAATGTTATTATTGCATTAGATGTTTACAAAAATTGAAAAAAATGATTATTTTTGACAATAATATAACATTGATGCAATCCTTATGGAAAAGTGGTGAAAAGGACCACATTATCTAGATGCAATCCTTATGGGAAGTGGTGAAAATAACCACATTATCTAGAAAGATGTGTGGTTCTCAATGTAGATGTCAAACAGCGTAGGAGACAACGAACATCTTTGTTTCATGCAAACAGTGTTGTGATAAAGTCTGAGAAGCCCTGGACTGTGTGGAAAATGGCCACAACCATCTCATAAAGTCTGACAATAGCTGTGGAAACTGGCCACAACTATCTTGACAATAGTAGTTCCAAGAGACTTGGAAACTCCAAAAATGAAAAGTCTAATGTTTTTGCACAGTTAATATTAATGTTTTCAGTAAATCATCAGTTTTCTATTTTCTTGATGATGGGTGGAGAGTCTACTAGAAATTTTTGGATGTTTCAAAAACTCTATAAATAGTTTTTGTTTTAGAAACCTTTCAAGCAACAATAAACTTCCGCAGAACTCTACCTAGCCTCAATAATTGTTGAAACCTCTGGGGGTAAAGATGTGGTGCATTTTTGTTTAATCTCATTGGCATCCTGAATGACCTCTGGCTCTAAATTCCCTCTCTCCAATCAATCCGAAAGGTGCATGGCGATAGCTATAGCGTAAGGTTCAAGAAAATTAAACCTAATCATGAAGGTCCTATAATTATTTGGATTAGTCCTGTCCCTTGACTTGTGAATATGATGATAACATGACGAGACCAAGAAAGAGGTAAGCCGGAACAGATTACATTTTTAAAGAGATCTGCAATGCGACTGGAAAGAGTATACCCACACCATGAGAATTATTTTGGACAACAATATATTTGAAATTAAATATTGCCTTTTAAGCACAAACTATTGTAAAAAATCTTTCATAATTTTTAGTACTGTTGTTTTAGAAAACGGTGAAAATCTAGAAATTGGTTTTAGTATGAACTTTCTTTATTTTTCCACATATGCCGTGGGAGATGTTTTACTGATCTGTTTTCAAGTTTTATTAAGCTATTACTCTTGCCACAATTTTCTTACTCAAATACATAAAATGGACAGGAGAAGTAATTTCAAATGTTCATACTGCTAGGTGGAGGGTTTTTACTAATAAAGGCCAACAGTTATTTTCAGAAGTATGGGCATTTTCTGGACTGATCTATAGTTGTGCTTTAGTCCATATGCATTGTGATATATATAATAAATCTTAGAGGTCTTTGAGCTAGGCATTTCTGAAGCACATCTTGATTGCATAAAGCCAATTTCTCCTCTTTTCAAGTTACATATCATCCTTTCTACGTTGCAATCTAACACTATAAAAACTGCTCAGGGAAAAGATGCAACAAGCTTTACATCACACTCCATTGCATGCTTAAAGGGCCTTCTTCACCTCAATTATATATGAGAGAGTGAGAGGAGAACAATTCCCATGATGCATGTGGGATAAATTGGACTAAGTTTATAAAATGCCATAGGCATGTAAAACACTAGGACTTCCCGGGCGGTTACATCACACTCCATTGCATGCTTAAAGGGCCTCATTCACCTCAATTATATATGAGAGAGTGAGAGGAGAACAATTCCCATGATGCATGTGAGATAAATTGGACTAAGTTTATAAAATGCCATAGGCATGTAAAACACTAGGACTTTCCGGGCGGTCACCCATTCCAGTACTACTCTAGCCTGAACGTGCTTAACTGCGGAGTTCTAATGGGATTCGGTGCATTAACGCTATGTTGTAGGCATGTACATAAGACCACTAGGAAATTATTACATGATGTCTGTAATTAACAAATGAAGATGACATTCCATTCCATTCCCCATCAAAATGGTAAATATCATGGTTTATCAAAACCACAAGCTCAAAATGATGATTCAGTGGAAAAGGTGGATGGTCACCGAGATCCATCTGGATCATTCCTCCCCCCTTAGGAAGCAATGGTCCCTATTGCGTCAAGTTCCAATGGGATATGGGGAGACTTCTGCTAAATCTGAAGCTTGTTGCGTTGCTTGGCTTGCTGAAGAAGTTGTCCTTCTTAGCTTGTTGAAGGTTGTCATGAACTTGTTGCTAGAGGGGTTGGATCTGTTCAACCAATCTAGCTACATGATCTACCTGAGTGTGGGAGGACTCTGTTGGTGAAGATGCAACATGAAGAGTATGAAGGGTTCTATTATAACCTTGCTTGACTGGGAAGTGTGGAGGCACCCCCGTAGGTGCATCAAGAACATCTTGGTACTCTTCTACAATCTTGTCGATCTGCTTCTACTAGATATAATGGTCTTGGGATGAGGTTGCAATGGTTGCAGTGTCCTTCTATTCACCTTCTTATTGGATTGTGAAGAGGCTAAACTTTACAGTGTGAGAGATTACTTTGTGGCATTGTTTTAGTGGGACAATAGTTAGAACTACCTCTTGTATTCGGTATAGCTGACCCCCCAGAGTAACAGTGACGCTACGAGGTTGAGACTCATAAACAACATGACGCCTCCACATATGTGGTTGGCCTAATAAAACATCACAGACTTCTAGTGGGGCAACATCACACAATACCTCATCCTTAAAGGGCTTGATGCCATAGGACAAGCGACACTGCTGGCTGACATGAAGATCTTGACCCTGGCGAAGCCACCCGATGTTTTATAGCTGTAGGTGTGGTATTGTTGGCAAATCTAATTGCTTGAAAACCTCTGGTGAGATGATGTTATTTTGGCTTCCGCTATCAACAATAAAATGCAGTGGGGTCCCCTTCACCCACATCTATGAATGGAAGAGTCGCTCCCCCTCCTCAATATCTTCTTCTGGTTGGATTGTTGCAGTTATGATAGTAGTAGTGGGTTCTGCATCAATGATCTGTCTCCTTTTATTATTTTCTTAATCAGGGTCCAAGTCGAGGTTCGACTCTTTGTCTTTGAGCTCAACCCCCAATGAATATATTGAACGACATTCATCAGTATTGTGCCAAGGGATGTTGTGGAACTCACACCAATTTTCAGTGTCTTTCTTAGACTTTTTATTACCCTTGTTTGCCTGCATCTGAGATTGTCTCTCTTGAGGTTGGCCTTCCTTGCTCTGTCCTTCATTATGTGAGTTAGAGTTTCATTTTCCATGCTTCTCCCACTTACTCTGCTACTTGAAGTTCTGCTCAATTTTGACTGCATATCGATAAGCAACTCCTAGTGAGGAGATGTCCAAGAAATCCATATCTGTTTGGATGTACCTGTGTAGACCACTGCGGTACTTCAAAACTAGGTGTCGCTCAGAGTATTTGATACCTAGATTTGAGTGCAAGGTATGAAAGATGTTGGTGTACTCCGACACCGTTTGGTCTCTTTTCTAACGTAGGGTTGTACATCTCATGTATTGGTCATCATAGTTTCCGACATGGTAGAACTCCGCCTTTAGGGCATCTACAAAGGCCGCCCAAGTGGGTTCTCTCCCATATAGTGTAGATTCATCTGTGGTGTACCTCTCACAATAACCTTCCCACCAAGCTCTGACACGGGGAATGGATTTAAGGAGCATGAAAGTGATATTTTCACTGTGGATTTTTTTTTTGGACAAAGTAATAACCTTCTAGCAGATTCAACCATTTTTCTAGAGCATCTACATCTATCTAGCCTTCAAATAAGGGGATATCAAAATTGACTTGTACCTTGAAGGGTGTCGCACTTGCGAAATGGCTTCTTTTCAAAGATGCCTCAACCGCTACCATCGATAGTCTTCAAAGGATTTGAGAGAAGTTATCCATCATCTCGTTCTTCTGTCGCATGAGTGCTTCCTCGAGCAACATCTTGAAAGAATCTTCTGCTTTGTCATCTCTCTTTTCTTCTGCCATGGGAGGTCGCTTGGGATGGCGAGAGCAGTTGTCCTCAAGTGAAACTAGCTTGAGATCCAACTCTCTATACCTTGACCTCATCGGGGACCTTCTTTGAGAAACGACAAGGAGCAACTTACTCTGATACCAGTGATCCAGATTCTTTTTAGAACGACATGAAGACAAAAATATAACCGAGATATAACAATGAAATACACAAAATATAGAAGAGAACACATAAATACAATGAAACCCAAGTTCTATTACTGAATAAGATAGATAAACACTGTAGAACACAAATTGACAGAATGGGGTAGCTTATCTCTGAAAGAAAAGAGATGTTGGCTATGCTTCATTCACAACAAGATTTACAGCACACTCCATTGCATGCTTAAAGGGCCTCCTTCACCTCAATTATATATGAGAGAGTGAGAGGAGAACAATTCCCATGATGCATGTGGGATAAATTGGACCAAGTTTATAAAATTCCATAGGCATGTAAAACACTAAGACTTCCCGGGTGATCACCCATCCCAGTACTACTCTAGCTTGAGTGCGCTATAAATGTAGAGTTCTAATGGGATCCAATACATTAACACTATGTTGTAGGCATGCACATAAGACCACTAGGAAATCATTACAAGATGTCTGCAATAAACAAATGAAGATGACATTCCATTCCATTCCCCATCAAAATGGTGAATATCATGGTTTATCAAAACCACAGGCTCAAAATGGTGAATATCATGGTTTATCAAAACCACAGGCTCAAAATGGTGATTCAGTGGAAAAGGTGGATCGCCACCGAGATCCATCTGGATCAAAGGGTGAGTTGTAACTGAAGTCTCAAGTCTAGTTCTATTTTGGAACTAAAGTGTGAAGCTGAGTTATGTCAAGCATGCCTTCTTACCTCTAATTCGATCCCTCTCCTCTTCTCCTATTCATTTATTTATAAGCATAGGTCGACCCCCTCTCCTCCACACAATTTCTATGTAGGGTAAAGGTGAATCTATAGAGGTAGCATTGCAACTGCTAATCAGAGGTGCATATTAGTCCTATACAGGCAACATATCAGTGCTACACATGACAACATACCATTCCTATACACGACAACATATTAGTCCTATACATGATAACATATCAGTGCTACACGACAACATATCAGTGATATACAAGACAACATATCAGTCAAGAACATAGCAACGTATCAGTCAAGAAAATACAACGTATATCCCTGGTAAGAAAGGTTGCATATCAGTCCAGAAAAGGGCATCAAAGTAGCACCCAAGCGACACTTAGTCTTTTCTATAGTGCTGGTCAATAACCAGAAATTATATTAGCAAAGTCTCTCATCTTCTATAAGATCTTTTCAATCCAGTCTAAGTCGTCTTGGTAAGCTCTTTAAGAGCAGAGTATTCATGGTGGATATTTGTAAGTGATCTTATATTATTAATGCAATAAAGGAATATCATTTGTTGGAGCTTTTCTACCTGTACAAGGTTTCCCCAGGGTATATGTGTTGTTGATGTGCATGCTTACGTATCTACATGATTATTGCTAATAAGTTATGATTATATATTGTTGAAATGTATTAAGCTGGAATCAAAGTGTTGAAGAAAATAAAGAAATAATCCGTATAAGAAGTCATGCTCACAATTTAACATGGTATCAGAGCTTAGGGTGTGATAAGCTTGTTGAAGTGCAACAACAGGTACACATAGATCCAAATGAGCTTGATGAAGTTTCCAGTGTGAGGTCCATGACATCCCCCATTTTAGTCAGGGTTGAGGATAGGCTTGAAGGAGCTGCCAACTTCAATGTGTGGAAGCTTCAAATAACAAATATTTTGCAGGAGCATGATCTTGAGCATTTGTGACCATAGTGGTGGAGGAACCCACCATTAATGCATGAAGAGAAGCCTTCATGAATAGTCAACCAAAGACTAAGCGAATCATCTTTGACTCAGTCAAAGATACTATAATGCCAATGATGACTTCGTTAATGATTGTCACAGACTGTATGGATACCTTGTGAATCTATATGAGAAACATGCTCCAAGTCAGAAGAGGACACTTAAGCACAAGCTTAAGTATTTGAAGATGGAGAAAGGTGAGTTGGTAGCATCTTTCTGTTCCAGGATAGCCTAGATCAGAGATCAACTTTTGGTCACAGGTGTCACAGTGGATGATGATGACTTAGTGCATGCCATATTTGATGGTATTCCTTCTTCATGGGAGACCTTCTTATCCAGTGTAAGTGGGAGAGAGATTCCACCCACGTTTGAGAGGTTATGGCATGATTTCCTCCAAGAGGAGAGTCACACTGCTACTAGGAGTGAGCAAACCAAAGAAGATCATTCATTATTAGCATCAAGATTCAAGGGAAATAAGAAAGTCACTTTCCAAAAAGGCTCTCAGAGGAAGTCAAACACCAAAGGTATGTTCAAAGGAAAAAGTATTGATACATTTAATATTAAATGCTTTAGTTGCAATAAGTTGGGTCATTTCGCTAGAGACTGCTGGTTTAGAAAGAGAAATCCAAGGAAAGGGAAACATCATGCCTCAACTGCTAAGGATGATGAATCCAAAAGAAAACATAAAATTTCTCCCAATGAAAGAGAAAATAGAAAACAATATTACTTGGTTTCTGCCTTGTCCAGTTTAGTTTTCATGAGGCTGAAAACTTGGTTAGTAGACAATGGTGCATCAAAACATATGACAAGGTACAAGGAGATTCTCTCAGATTTAAAGAAAAAATATTTTGCAGAGCAGGTTGAGCTTGGGGATGGAAAATGTTACAAGATAGAGGGAGTAGGCTCTATCTCCTTCATACTGGAATCTGGGGCTAGGCTTCACGTTGATGAAGTATTATATGTTCCAGGGCTCAGGAAGAATCTAATATCAGTTGCAACCCTTGAGGACAAGGGATATTGGGTGATTTTCAAGGACAAAAAGACACTACTGTGGGCTAAAGGTAGCCACTTGAGTACAACAGAACTCATTGGGACTCACAGAGGTGGACTATATGTCATGACAAGACAATCATTTCAGGCATTTGCTCATGATGTGACTAGCTCCAACGAATTGTGGAACAAAGGACTTGGATATCTTCATTAAAAAACACTTCCAGATCTGCAGAACATGGCGTTAGCACTGAGAGTCACCCTCACACTACTAGAGGATAAGCCCAATAGCCATTTGATTTAAATTATTAAAAAATGTTATACTTGGTGGATCAACAAGAGAACAGTAAAAGGGAGGATAACATACTGCTTGCAAATACATTCTGTTCATAATGAAGTCATAACATTCTGCAGATCACATGCAATCATGCTTCCTACCAGACAAAATGCTTATGCAAATATGGCTAGAAGAATAGAAGGTAAACAAAGAGAAGAATATCCACATAACAAAGATCCTTTCTGTAAGATAGCTTAAAGAGTGCTTGAATAATAATCAACGATTAACATGCAATTACCACAAATCCTTTGCAGCTCATGAATCCATTAACCAAAGGGAGCTTTTGATCTTCAAAATCTATAAATATTACTCAAGAAAGATGATAAGAAAGAATGGAAACAAGAGAAAAATAGTTCGGTATCACAACTTTCATGAATTTCTAATGGCAGAAATGCCTACAACACATGCCCTCAGGCTTACAAATGAGCAACGCAACTGCTCCTCTAGCTCTCTTCTCTCTTGGATCATGAATCCAACCCTTTCCTTCTCAAAATCTCTCTCATTTATAGTGAATAATCTCTATCTACCCTAAGGAGGTCGAAACCAAGGAGATACATAGGATCCTCCTCCATTTAGGAATCTTGTTACAAAAGATTCCAACAAAAACCCAACAAATTCCTATTTTTCGGGATCCTGCCTATTGTGCAAAATGCCTTTTGAAACATGTCATTCTACTTGATATGGAGATGGCACACATGTCCCTCATGTCCAACTAAATCCTAGGAGACCATTCGAATTTGTCAGACTGTTAGAGTTAGCAACACCTGTGACAACATGCGTTGCGAATTGTCCCGTAGGTGATGTTTTTAGCTTTTCTCCAAAAATACGAAGTGAGTCAAGCTGTATTTTTGTCCACAAGTCAAAAACACCATTTTTTCCCTCCACACCAAATTTCAGAGGAACCCAGATGAGAATTCAAAAGTTACAAGCAAAACAATCCTTTGTTGTGTGCTAATTTCTTGCAAACTATCATAAATTATTAGTTCGCAGCGTCGGCGCTGCGAACTTTCCTGTAGCAGCTTGTTTCACTTGCCAATGTTTTAACACCTCCCAAAATTGTCTCAATTGTCCCAAAATGTTGTAACAACTTCATAATGTTGGTACATGACTAGAAGAGAACAGTCAAATAGCTAATCATAGTTTAAAAACATAGACATCCTCAAAAGTTGTAAAATTGCATAACACATGAAACTTGACCAAAACTGATGATTGGTTATGGAGGTTCAACATATTCATTTTCTAATCCTGGAGCTTATCCTGGTAGAAACCTTGGCCAACATGTGATAAGGATCTGTCCTTACAATCTCCCCTCCCTTGTAAGTCTTCCTATGCTGTTGATGTCCATAACAACTGCTAAAGGATGTATTTTCTGTGAGTTTTAATGGTAGCTATATGTGTCAAGAGAGGGAAACCAAGAGATTAGGATATTGATGATATCCATGTTTTCAATAGGTTGGAATTAAATAGAGTTTTATGGACTTTATCCTATACACAGGAGGTATAAGAGGAGACACTCTTTCAATCAGAAACAATAAGGAATAGCAATTGGGAGTTATAACAAAAGGGAAGTGCAAACAAATCCTCAACTTAAACAAGGTTTACTCATTAATACAAATATCAATTAGTCATCATGAGAATGCATTCAATCTTTAAACCTGGTTCAATAGCTGATCAACCACCTGTTTCAAGTTTAAGAGGGGTGCATATTTACTCTTTAAAAGTTGAGCTTGTAAAGATGCAAAAAAATGGGGTTTTAATAATGTTGGAACATAGGGTTTGCAACTCTAGGTGAAAATGATGGGAAAAAGTAAATTTTGAGCAGGAGGAAAACTGAATGATGTCAAAGGTGGTCAGGTTTAATAGGCACAGTTCATAGCATCTTTTAAGTGAATTTTGCAAACTTATAGCAAGGTAGTGACAGTTCACAACACCAACAGGAAAAGCAGCCAAAACCCCTTTCTTGACCTTCAATCATGATGTAAACTCTCATGGAGTACCTGGTGGTCCTGATTTTGATGCTGGTGTCCTTGAATTTGCACAAGGGTGTCTACAAGTAGTCCAACCTCCAACACTCTCCTTCAACTAGTCTGCAGCGCCAGGTTGCAGCACACTGGTGTTTTAATTTTATCTCTCAAATGCCAAACTAGGTTGGGCTGAATTTTGGTCAACAGGTCAATACCAATATCATGCTCCTCAATGTTTGTTTTTAGAGGAACCCAGATAGCCATTCAAAAGTTATGATCAAATCTTTAGAAGAATCTACTATAGGAAATGAGTTCACAACGCTTGTCTACGAGGTTGCAACACCTAATTCAAACAAGAATTGCATACTTCGAGGAGACTGTTAGGAGATCCAATGACATGATCCCTGAAAAAATGGTTAAAGATGGTGATGAAAACCATGAAATCTCCTCTTTCATGGTTCTTTAATTTGCAATGATGATAGAAAGAAAGCATGAAGTACTTAGAGTACGCTATGAGCTCTCCTAGTGAGTTGACAACGCATACACTCGAATATGAATTGACACTTAAACGGATAAATTATGACAAAGAGAATCTTGCGTACAACATGGAGGTATGACATGTTGAGCTAATGCTGTAAGGATCAAAGGTGTGACTAAAAAACAAAACCAAAGTGGTTCTTTTTGACCCCTACAATTCTATGTGTGAACACATGGTATGTGGCATGCTCTCTATTTCTCTTAGTAAAAATGAATTTTGTAAACGATGCATGCTAGGTAAAAATATAAAGAAAACATTTCCTAGTAGTCATAGTAGAGCTAAAGGAATCTTAGATCTGGTTCATTATGATGTATGTGGTCCCATGTCATTTTCCTCACTTAGTGGTTGTTTGTATTATGTCATTTCTATTGATGATTAATCAAGAACATGTTGGATCTATTTCCTTAAAGCTAAACATGACACATTTGATAAATTCAAAGAGTATAAAGCCTTTATTGAAAAGAAGACAAGGAAACACATAAGAACCCTTAGAAGATACAATGGAGCAGAGTTTGAATCTCTCCAGTTTGAGGATTTCTACAAGGAAGCAAGAATCAAGAGACGATTGACCGTGCCATATAACCCTCAATAAAATGGAGTTGCTGAGAGGAAAACCAAGACAATTTGTGAGGCAATGAAAACCATGATGTTTGACCAGGATCTGCCAAATTCTTTATGGGCAGAAGCTACCTCCACTGCCGTGTGTATTCAGAACATGTGTCCACATGCTATCTTGAAGGACAAGACTCTTGAAGAGGTCTTCTCAGGGATCAAACCTGAAGTAGGGCATCTAAGGATATTTGGGTGTCCAATGTATATTCATGTCCCTAAGGAAAAGAGGACAAAGATGGAACCCTCAGACAAGAAAGGGTTTTTTTGGGGTATAGTGAGAACTCCAAGGCTTACAGGATATATGTACCAGATCAGAGGTAGATATAGGTAAGAAAAGATGTGACTTTCCACGAGGAAGCTATATTCAAGAAATTCAGAGAGCTTCAACATGAATCAGAAGCAGTTCAACTAGCTTTACCTTCTTCTAAAAATGAAGAGTCAGATGGTGAGAGGGAGGAACTTCATGAAGGGAAAAGTAAGGATCCCCTAGAACCTGTTGAAGAGTTGGAAAGAACTCTTGAAGAACCTCTAGCCAAAAGGAAGTCAGGCTGACTTAAATAAAGAATGCAAGAAGCATAAAGGATAGCTACTCCCAAAGGAACTTTCAGGGAAAGTAAGAGGCCTCACAGGTGTGGAGGCTATGTGTCAGTGATGAGAAACATTAGTGATTCCGAACCTTCTTCATTTGAAGAAGAAAATAAATTGCAAGTACGGAAGGATGACATGCTTGAGTAATACATGTCAATTCTAAAGAACAATGTAGGGGACATTGTGCCGAGGCCAAATGACAAATCAATGGTCTCTTCCAAATGGATCTATAAGATCAAGCATGCAGTTGATGGGAGTGTGGAAAAATTCAAAGTAAGATTTGTAGCCAGAGGCTTCACTTAGAAAGAAGGAATCGACTACGAAGAGACTTTTTCCCCTGTAGCCAGGTATACCTCTATTCGAACTATTATTTCGTTAGCTTCAAGTCTTAGTTGGAAGCTACATTAGATGGATGTAAAAACAACATTCTTGAATGGAAATATTGAACATGAGGTCTTTGTGGAACACACAGATGGTTTTGCACTGCATAACAAATGTACTCATGTATGCAAGCTAAGGAAGGCCTTGTATGGTATTAAGCATGATCCCAGATTTTGGTATGATAGGATTGATGGATATCGGAAAAGTGACATTGATTCAAATCTGTACTTCAAGGTAAGAGGTAACCAACATGTTATACTAATCCTGTATGTTGATGATCTCTTTCTAACAGGAGATGAAGGGCTAACAACCTGGTGTAAGAGGGAGCTAATCTCATAATTCAAGATGAAAGACTTAGGCTTGATGCATTACTTCCTAGGATTGGAAGTGTGTCAAAGACAGGGAGAGATATTTCTGGCACAAGGAAAATATATAGTGGATGTACTAAAGAGGTTTGGTATGATGGATTAAAAATCCATGTCTACTCCGATGGTTACCAACCTAAGGAAGCTGCATGATTCCGATTCAGGTTCAGATTTGGTGGATACCACCATGTATAAGAAACTGATTGGATCATTGATGTACATGATCCACACCAGGCCAGATATATGCTATGCAGTGATTACAATGAGTCAGTTCATGACTGAACTGAGACAGAGACACTGGGTGGAAACAAATCACATCTTGAGATATCTCAGAGGGACCATTACTTATGGTATGAAATATACATCCAATGGTGGTCTATTTCTGCATGGGTATGCAGATGCTGAGCAAGAAGGAAGCTCAGTGGATCGGAAGAGTACTTCCAGGTACTGCTTCAGTTTAGGATCCGCTATGATCTCTTGGTCAAGCTGAAAACAAGGATCCATTGCACAGAGTACAACAAAGGCTGAGTACATTGCATCAAGTGATGCTAGCAAGGAAGCAATATGGCTCAAAAAATTGTTTTATGGGTTGTTTGGTGACAAGCTTGAGACGACGGTTGTTCACTGTGACAATCAAAGTTGCATAAAGTTGACAAAGTACCCGATATTTCACGACAGGTCAAAACATATTGACATGAAGTACCACTACATCTAAGACTTGGTCCAGAGAAAAACTATAAAGTTACAGTACATAGCCACGAGCGAGTAGGTAGCTGATATCTTGACCAAGTCTCTGACTTCGAGACAGTTTGTGAAATTGATAGGAAAGCTTGGTGTTGATGAGAATGACTCTCTCGCTGAGAGGGAGTGTTAAATTTGGTAGCATCGACAATCATTGTCCAATGAGAGGCCATATGGGCCACCCTGAGGCTAGCCAGGGAGATTTGGAGAATCAACTAGTCTTGTGAGGTATTGACAAAATCCAGGGGGAACATACAACCTCTGTGAGTCAAACCAAAAGTCAGGACGAACGATATGCTATGTAAGTCTAATGCAAAATTCAGGGGGAACATACAACCTCTGTGAGTATAAAGAGTCTAGTGAAAAAATTAGGGGGAATGTACAATTGTTGTGAGCATAGACAAACTAGTGAAAAATTCAGGGGGAACATACAACCTCTATGAGCCTAGTCAAGCCTTGTGAGCCATGAGCAAAAGTCAAGGCATCTAGCAAAATTTAGGTTGAATATAAAATTCCTATGAGCTAGAAACAAATGATATTCCTAATATTTCAAATGATATAAATGTATTAATCTAGTGCGTTGGCACGTGTTACATTATCCACCATGAAGAGAAAATCAAATTGCCATGTAAAGAGTCGAGCTATAGAAGTCAAAGTTTCATGTCTAGGTCAAAGTCAAAGTTGTCGCATGTTGCATGCATGCATGTCATGTGCATGCTAAGTTAGTACGCATGCATGCCAAGTTAGGGGTGAGTTGTAACTGGAGTCTCAAGTCTAGTTATATTTTCAAACTAAAGTGTGAAGCTGAGTTATGCAAGTATGCATTCTTACCTCTAATTCGATCCCTCTCGTCTTGTCCTATTCATTCCTTTATAAGCAGAGGCCAACCCCCTCTCCTTCACACAATTTCTATGCAGGGTAAAGGTGAAGCTATATAGACAACATTGCAACTGCTAATTAGAGGCGTATATCGATCCTATAGAGGCTGCTAAACATAGGCGCATATCAATCCTATAGAGGCAACATATCAGTGCTACACATGACAACACATCAATCCTATACAAGACATCATATCAGTCATATACAAGATAGTATATCAGTGCTACACAAGACAACATATCAGTCCTATACATGACAACATATCAGTCAATAACAAGACTGTTGATATTATGGTAGCCATGAGAGGTATTAAACCTCCATGTGTAACCTTGACAAGAATAACATATTCCAGGAAGCAAGAAGAAACCCCAAAGCATTGAACATAACCCTAGAGGACAAGTCGGCTAAAGAAAATAATTAATATTGAGTTTTTAGCCTCTAGAAAGAGAAGTTGGCCTAGACAACTAAGGAAGAGCAATATAAATATAGTATGCCAGAGCTCATTTGGACACACACAGCTCACAACTGCAGAAATCTAGTGTGCACTGCATAAATTTAGTAAGTGCACAAGTCTAGAGAGTAGCTGCAACTGCAACTACTGCAACTTGTATTTTTGGTTTTAGGCTTGGACTTTCTCTTAATTATGGTTTGGACTTTCTGCCTTGTGTGCTAGATCTAGAGAGAGGTACAATACATTGATTGGCTATTAGGCCTAGGGTTTGCTTCCAAAATTATTCTCTATCAAGGTTAAGGTGCCTAGGGGTGGCTTCAGCCTATGGTTGGGTGACAATATTGCTATATTTTCTATGGTTAAATGAGCACACCTACTTTTCTAACAGGTTATGGGCCCACACTATCTTTAGAAAGTCTAACCACTGGAAGATAGATTGGGAGGATTTGCTCAATTACAGTTGCAGTTGAAGTCAAATTTTTTTCTATAGCAAAGAAACCCTAACCCTTTTGTTAAGTCACATTAAGTGAAGAAATTGACCTAATTTTTGGATAGCATAGTGTGCCATAACCTAGCGCACCTTCTAATACTCTCAACAAGCTAAGACATCAAGTTTGAGTTTTTGGTCAAAGTGAAAGGTTGAATGAGTCAAAGCAGTCATGACTTACTCTATGAAGTTAGAAAACAAGTTAGAAGGGGGCTTCTAACTTCAGAGTATGGAAGACAATGATTGACCTCATGCTTGCCAAGAATAAAGTGTTGTATATTGTGAAATGAAAGATCATGGAACCATAGTTTGAAGAAGGAAAAGAGAAGGAACCTAAGAACGTTGTAGTTATGGAGAAGTTCAAGGATAATGACATCAATTCCATGAGTATCATAGCGGATTCTGTAAAAGACCACTTGATACCCTACATCTCTCATTTTGACCCATCTAAGAAGATGTACGAAGCCCTAAATAATCTCTTCTCAGTCAGAAACATTGGACAAGTAATGAGTATGAAGAATGAGCTCCGTGACATGAAAAGGAATGATGATGAAAGCATAACATCATACTTTGTGAGAATCTCTTAGTTAAGAGATCAACCACAAGCTATTGAAGAAATCATTTCAAAGAACTAGTAAATACACTACTCAACAATCTTCCCAAGATGTGGGATGCATTTTCCGCAAGCATGAACACAAGAAAGGAGTATCTCACATTTGAATAATTTTGGACTTGTTTTGCATAAGAAGAATCAAGGATTAGCACAAAAGAGAAATCCGAAAAGAAATATGATGATCAAGCCTTCACAACAAAATTCAAGAATTTCAGGAATAATAGGAAGTTTGGCTTAAGGAAGGAAACAAATGAAGCATAAGTTGTCGAAGAAAGGGAACCCTCAAAGAAGGCCAAGCATGATAAAACAAACTTCTTCTTCTAAGTTAAGGTAATAATATTCCTCAAAGTTCTTGTACATACCATGTTTACATAGTTTCTGTACATATCTTGCATATCTATTTCTTAGAAGATAAGATGTTCAAGTGAAACAATACCTATGGAAGAATACCAAGATAAGGATTGCTATCGCGATGACTACAAGTCAAACAATACACATGAAAAGATGAAGTACGTTGACAAACCTTGGTAACAATTCTTGTAGAAGCTATTAAGAAGTAACAACTGCTAGATAAGCCAAAATCAGAATCAAACTTGAAAGAGACCCAGAAGAAGTCAAAACAAAAAGAAGTCAACAATCAAGAAGAAATTAGAAAAAGAATTGTGACACTTTGCATAAGGCAATAAGGATGAAGCAAGGATGAAGAAAAATAGATCATGCATTCATGCATGAAGCAAGGATTAGGAGGGAGCTAATCCTAAATGATATGATCCATTGGGGATTATGAAGTATCTGTCCATGTTCCAATTGAAAGTAGCAGCCATGATAAACAACACGTGTTCAATTTGAATCTAGAAGAAGTCTTCTTCGAAAAAGAAACCTTAAAGTATCCTTGGATGTCCTTCTACATCCATGATTCTATGATAAAATGAAGAAGTTGGAATCTTCAAGGCATATAGAAGAACCCATGGACCTAAGAGCTAAAGAGAGACATGAGGAAGAACATGAAGATTCCAAGAAAGAAAGAAAAGCAAGAACAACCAATTATTATACCGAGAATCACAAGACTACCAGTTTGGTTTGAACCCACTAAGAAGCAATCAAGTAGAATAAATGGAAGTTATGATAAAGAATAGTGTATGTAAGAAAATGTGAAAAAGACTTATAAATGGAAGCATTGCAAGATTCAGAATTTCTTCCAGAAGGAGGAAGAAGACTATGACAACAATTTGTTCCAGTAAACCAGATATACCTCTTGTAGTATCCATGGATTGGAATTTACATGTAAAAGACTGTTCTTCCCAATAAATCAAGTGAGAAAGAAGCTTATACCAGAAAGAGACCCATGTATGCAGATATAAGAAGACCTTGTATGGATTCAAACAATTTTATGCAGAGTATATCATATACAACAGAAGCTTGGTGAAAACTTTCCACGATAGAGATAGTGTATTAGAATAGTTACTCAGAAGTCTGGGATGATGGATTGCTAATCCATGGAAAACTATCATGATGACAGAAGAAGCGATACTTGGATATGTTTCAGTTTGAGCCTTGCCACGATGTCATGATGACAGAATAAGTGATACTTGGATATGTTTCAGTTTGAGCCTTGCCACGATGTCATGAGCTAGCAGGAAACATAAGTGCTGAATTCGACCATGATATATTGTAATGATCATAGCTATATGAAGCCTTTAGAGAAAACCAGTGTTCCATGAAAGACCGAAGTACATTGATATCAAGCATTATATTCTCCGTGATGAAGTCCAGAAAAGAGAAGTGGTTCTCCAATATATCTCCACAGATGAGCATATAACAAATATTTTGGTAAAGCTTCTATCCAAGATAAAAAGTTTTTGTATTCAAGAAACAAGTTAGGGCTCGTGGAGACAAATCCCTTATTGAAAAAGGGAGAGATTACTCCTAGGTTGGGAGGGAGCACTGATATGTTATTGATTTATGGACAATGATTTTTCAGTTTGAAAAATGGTCCAGGATGAGCAGTTCCTTTCCAGTTCGAAAAGTGGTTTGAGATTTCTGACAGACATGCATTTTCTACTTCGGAAAATGGTCCAGATTGGGCAGTCATTTTCGTAATGAAAATGGTCCGATAGATTGTTGATATACCATAGACAAAGATTCCCCTTGTGGCCAGTATGGGGGAATGGTATAGTACAATCATTCTTCTTGGTAGTCACTCCAAGTAGTGGTCAAGTAGAATGGTCCACATCGTCGGGCAGACATTCTTTTGAAGTTCACAGTTGTGAGCAGTTTCGAATGATGGTCCATTTTGGAGGTTGGTGCAGGACAGTCATTCCCTAGGGCAGACTCATTCTATCAAGGTTGCACTATGATTAGTGCAGGAGGAATGGCCCAATTAGGTGAATGGTCCAGATTCAACAATCAGGGACATGCATTCCCTAGGGTAGACTTGTTCTCTCTAGGCTGCACTATGATTAGTGCCGGATGAATGGCCCAGTTAGGTGAATGGTCCAGGTTCAGAAATCAGGGACAATTATTCTTCTATGCTTGAGAAGAATAGTCCAGATAGCCCATGGCTGATGTTTTACCTTATGAGGGAAGATGCTCTTCCAAATATCATAGATGTGAGTGGAAGAATGGATCATATGACTCAGTTTATATCATGATATTGTTTTATGCAGGTTGATATCAGATGATACGATTGTTGTGGAAACTATATATCTCTGGACAACACATGTATGCTATTGTGGTAGATGTGTTCCACTAGTTGTGACTATGCGTCACTGATTAAGTAGTTGTGTTCTACTTGGTGTGGTTGTGTACCACTGGATAGTAGTTGTGTACTACTATGGATAGACACAGTTGTTTTCTATTGAATGGTATTGTTTTGATTTCCATGAAGACTATCAGTAGTGTTGAAAATGATTATCAACTAGATGGATAGTCAATGTGCTGGTGGACAAACATTCTCCAGGAGAAAAATGGTCCAGGACATTTATTCTTCTAGGATGTATGTCTGGATTAGAAGAATAATCCTTGTAGCCCATGACATGGCTTCCAACATATGTTGGAATAATTATTCTTCTAGGACATATGTCCAGATTAGAAGAATGGTTATTGTATCACTCTGTGGAGTGAGTGACTTATCCAACATCATGCTTGATTACTCAGATGGAGTATGGATTTGAGAGATGATACAATTGATGGTATTAGATGATACTGATAGTGATGATGGTGCTCGTGATTTGATCATGAGATAGAATGTGTGGCTATGATGATGCTACTGGTTGAATGGTATGTTTGTGCTCAATACCATTACCTTTAAATACCTCCCTAGCTAAGAGGGAGTGCTGATATTATGGTAGCTACGAGAGGTATTAAACCTCCACGTGTAACCCTGACAAGAATAACATATTCCGGGAAGCAAGAAGAAACCCTAAAGCATTGAACATAACCCTAGAAGACAAGTTGACTAAAGAAAATAATTAATATTGAGTTTTTAGCCTCCAGAAAGAGAAGTCGACCCATACAGCTAAGGAAGAGCAGTATAAATACAGGATGCCAGAGCTCATTTGGACATACATAGCTCACAACTGCAGAAATCTATTGCGCACTGCATAAATTTAGTAAGTGCGCAAGTCTGGAGAGTAGCTGCAGCTACAACTACTACAACTTGTATTTTTGGTTTTAGGCCTAGAATTTTTCTTGGTTATGGTTTGGACTTTCTGCCTTGTGCGCTAGCTCTGGAGAGAGGTACACTACATTGATTGGATATTAGGCCTAGGGTTTGCTTCCAAAATTATTCTCTGTCAAGGTTAAGGTGCTCGAGCGTGGCTTCGGCCTATGGTTGGGTGACAATATTTCTATATTGTCTATGGTTAAACGAGCACACCTACTTTTCTAACAAGGACAACATATGAATCAAGAATAGAGCAACTTATTAGTCAAGAATAGATAACGTATATCCCTGGTAAGAAAGGTTGCATATTAGTCCAGAAAAGGGCATCAAAGTAGCACCCATGCAATGCTTAGTCTTTTCTACAGTGCTGGTCAATAACCATAAATTATATCAACAAAGCCTCTCATCTACAAGGGCTTTTTAGTCCAGTCTAAGTCGTCTTGGAAATCTCTTTAAGATTAGCGTATTCGTGGTGGATATTTGTAAGTCATCTTACATTATTAATGTAATAAAGGAATATCGTTTGTTGGAGTTTTTCTCCCTGTACAGGGTTTCCCCAGGGTATATGTGTTGTTGATGTGCATGCTTACGTATCTACATGATTATTTCTATTCATTTATGATTCTATATTGTTGAAATGTATTAAGCTGGAATCAAAGTGTTGAAGAAAATAAAGAAATAATCCACATAAGAAATTAAGCTCATAATTTAACATGAATCTCCCTTGCGCCACATGGAATAATATGCTCAATTAGGACATCTAATGTAATTTGTATTATAGTGAATTAATGTTGACCTATCCAGTATTCTTTGATTCTACCTAATTTTCTTACATATGTGGCCCTTCGTTTTTGTGAATGTATGTTTTCTAAGTTGTTGATGTATGTTTGGTAAGTGAATCAATCTTAAAGAGCTAAGGATAGGCCATGTTTTAATTAAACATTATGGTTATGTTGCTTTTGTACCCTTGAGAAATAGCATTTTGGTTCCATTTGGAAAATAACTAATTTTATTGGATGCAAGTAGAACACTGAATCAATAACACCAAGGTGCACTGATTAGAGAAAAGAATGAGATGAGTAAATGATCCCATTTCACGTAAACAAATTTTATGGGTTTGTTTGAAAAATATTGAATTGAATTTAATTTAAATATCAAAGTCCATTGATGGCCAATTAACATCCAGAATAAGCCTTGGGTGAACTGTTTAGGGGAAAAGGACCTGGCACCTCTTGAGATCCTCTTTCTTTGGGTTGGTTCGAGCCAACATAAGGGGGGTGTCGTTGTCTCGGCTAAGACCTATGGATTGAGTCAATGAAGGAAAACTTGGGTTAGTGAGTAGATAAAAACAAAAAAGTAAAAACTAGCAATTTTGTGGAGGGATCTAGGAAAACTAGTGCATACCACGGGTCATGGAGTCACATGGAAGCAAGAACAAGTGTTTATGTGATGGAGAATTCCAATGAGGCATCTACACATGATGAATCTCACCAGACTAACGTGTCTTGAACCTGATGATCAATGTTGGAAAAACAATTGTATCCTGGTTACTCAAAACTTAGTTGGGGGGGACTTATTTTAACCTACACCTAGGGGTCAAGAACAACTGCTCAAATTTGCAACAAATTCATTAAAACTAGGGAAGGAATACCCACAAAATATTATAAACGTGACTTAGTCAAATAAAATGAGAAAGTTGCAAGCATTAATCAATGAAACTCAATACACCGAAATAAGAAAAATATGTGGACCAAGTGTTGAAGTTTTATTCATTCCCCATAGTGATTACAATTAAACTGAGATTTAATCTCAAGGAATCCAATCCCCTTACAATCTCTCCACCATAATTAAATATACCCCTTTTCTAAGTGGTGCACCCTAGCCCTCCATTTAAAGTAATGCATGATGAATGGATAACATAACTCAAGTCAACCCTCAGGTGGAGCACCTGGTCCTTCCATGAATAGTAATAAACTCAATTGAACTGGATGAGGTCGAATTGAATTGGAATAGATGAAGATGTACTGAACTATAATGGATAATATAAATTGAAGTGAACTACACATCCCATAATAGCCATCCCACACACATGGTTTAATTCACTACATGTGGAGAAAAGACAGGGTAGATGAGTGCACCCTCATCTACCCTCAATTTCCATGAACTCAACTACATCATGAATGAGATAAGGTGAATTGAACTGAATTGACCGAGGTGCACTTCTCTAGCTCAAAATAACTAGAACCATTATCTAGAAAAAATAAATTAAAAGATAATATTCCATTCTAAAAATACCTCCTCAAGATAGTGTGCTCAACAACATAAGATAAAGTTACATTATCCACTCGAAAATATTCCAAAAACTCTGAAGGAAAAGTGCCTAATTCAAGTGGATAAGATTCCTCCCAAAATATTCTTGAACTCAACTTGCCACCCATGGAACCCTAAATGCAAGTAAGGATGCCATATGGTGGAATCTTCACATCTACTTGGTCAACAATTTTTGCCATGCGATCTCTCCTCAAGGTACCACATGTCAATGCTCCTCTGCCACTTGTCACCTATTAAAGATATATTTTTGGAAAAAAAATGAATATTCACAAGGAAATATCAACTTCTTAAGAAACGACTCGCAAACCAAGGATGACAAAGTTGAGTATGATCATGCTCGGGCCCGCATGCACCAATGCCTGCTAAAAATGGAAATTTACTAAAAATAGTAAGTTTACCCACTCTCCTCGAAATGTCAAAATACTACCCATGTGAACACTTACTATAATGAGTATGTTTAACAATAGACATTGCTAAAAATAACACCACCTTGCATGTTTCTACAAATAGGTTCATCAGAATCATTTTTCTATAAGGAACCTAGATATGTGCTTTGCTTCACCATGCAAGCCATGTATTCCCAACTCCTAAATCTATAAGTTTGAAAAAACACATCGCATGTTGTTGGAAATAGTTTCATGAGAATCGCATGGAGACATGGAGTCCAAATATATCATCAATTCCAACATGAAAACTCTGAAAACACCAACTACTAAAAATAACAATGTATAGGAGTTGCATGCATGTCACATGCAAACTACTGGTAATCCCTGCATATGCACATGAACCTTGAATGTGTCATGAATTGCCTTTGAATCATCATATATTACATGCAAAAGGGGATATGCATTTGGATAAAAATAGTAAACCTGAAGATCATCATCCATGTAAGGACATTAGATCCTTTAGTGGAACTAATAGTTAACTAAATTAACTCTCTATAGGATCCCCTCTCTTGTAAACTAAAAGATGTAGAAGTGAATCTCGAAGTTGGCACCAAAATCACATAGGGTGTAATTTCTAGTGCTAACATATCCATAAATGGATAATGGGACTATAAATTGTACAAATATAAGTAACCATTGGGTCTGCTAAAGCATCTCCATAGAAATAAAAATTAAGATATTATCAAATTAGATACCATCAAACCTTTGTAGCAAGGGTATGGATACCTTGACTTGAGGAAAATGAACTAGGTATTGGTATGAGTATCTCATATGGGGCCAGGTACATACTTCCATGTATTAGGACCATCTAAGTTGGTTTGGTTATGGCTCAATATGAATCAAGAGATGTACTTGTATTTAGGTATGTGTACCCTCCTAAATGGGTACTTCAATGCAGATTTCCCATTAAAAAATGGTTTTGTTTTTGGAAACGACATACAAATAAAAGAAAAAGGCGGGCCCATGCTTGGAGACCCTAATCTATCATTTGAGATTGTATTTAACTTTTAACATTAAATTCTTAAATTTAATGTTGATATTTATCGGGCGTTGCCCCTTGTGAGCACATTTTGGGGAACACTTCTTTTTGGAGAATATCGATGTTCATATCGAAGAACTTATTTGTTGTTGGTAGGCATGTTGTTTATGTTCATTGTAGCTATGGGTGACCTCATGGCTTCATCTAACATCCCCTTTATGACATTTTTTTTAATTTCGTGGAAAGGTTTGTTAAAATTTTGATGAATCTTTAGGACATTTCCATCGATCTACTGATGCCTCTTCAATGAAAGTTTTCATCACTATACAACAAATTCATCGATAATATGTTGATCCATTCGATGTCCCTCCATTGGACTTCTGATAGGGTTGGGACAGACCAATAAAGACAGTTCATCAGGAAAATTAGTGGTTTCTTCCAACGGGTTTTCGATAGGTTGGCAATGCACTTCTAGTGGATTTATGACACACTTCCGATGGATTTTGAAGTTGATGACCATCGAACGTATGACCGAGACATAGTTTCATTGGTTGTTTGATGACCACTTTGCATTGAAAATAGGTTGAATGCTTCATCGCACGTGCGACATATTTGCGAGTCAAATTCATTGGTTAACTATAAAAAATCGAGCCCAATGTACTAGTGTAAAGAATCAATTTGCATGTAAAAGTGAAAAATTAAAGAGGTGTAGAATTGCAGTGTGGGATTCCATGGAATGGTTTGATGCATTGTCTTTGGAAGTGGAAAATATAATGTTTAATGAGAAAGTTGAAGCTTTAGATATAGCCACTTCAACTCTTCAACGTGCAATGATTTGTTGGAAGGTGGGAAGTTAGAGATCATCTTTAGACCTTCTGTGCCTGACAACATTGAACATTGGAAAGTTTTTGATGATGATGACCAAATTATAAGAGAGTTTTTTGAGGATGAGATTGATTGGAGAGAAGAAGGAGTAGAGTATCAAGAGCAGTTAATAAACAACAAGATTCTTACTAGTCTTGTTCCTTTAGAAAGGACCTTCGAGAAACATGGCATGTACAAGGAAAATAAAGAGTTGCTTAAGCCTGATGAGTACATGGAAGTTAATATTGGATCCCCCCAAAATACTAAGATTGTGAAAACTGGTAAAGGAAATTTGAGCGAAGAAAGTAAAGTGAATGAAGATTTGATCAAATAATATATTTATGTCTTTACTTGGTCTTATGATGATTTGAAAGATTACAAGGGTGATATTATCCAACATACTATACCTTTGAAGGAGGATTCCAAGCCTTTCGGTAAAAAATTGAGATAGATTAATTCGAAGTTGGCTCCCCTTATTTAAAAAGAGTTGCAAAATTTGCTTGAAGCCAAGATGATTTCACCTACAAGGCATTCGACTTGGGTACCCAACCTTGTGGTGGTAAGAAAAAAGACAAGTGAGATTAGACTATGTGCTGATTTTAGGAATCTGAATGTGTTGTCCGAAAAGGATAATTATCCTTTGCTCAACATGGAGCATTTTTTGTAAAGAATTACAGGGTCAACAATGATGTCATTTTTGGATGTATTTTTCGGCTACAATCAAGTGTGGGTAAATGAACATGATGGACACAAGAATGCTTTTACCACACCTTGGGCACTTTTGAGCATTTAAGGATGCCTTTTGGTTGAATTAATGTAGGTGCCACTTTTGGGAGAGCCATGGACAATGCACTTAGAGATCTTATGCGAAAGATAATTGAGATATATCAAGACGATCTCACCATGTTTTCAAAAGAAAGAAGTTCTCATGTTGGGCATCTTAGCAAAGTGTTTGAAACATGTTGCAAATATGGAATATTGTTGAACCCAAATAAGTCAATATTTTGGGTTCTTGAAGGAAAGATTCTTGGGAATATAGTTTCAAAGTATGGGGTTAAGGTCAACCCTGAAAGGATTAAAGGTATCAACGAAATCCCTTTTCCCTGAAACAAGAAATCTCTGCAATCATTTTTTGGCAAAATAAACTTCATCCAAAGATTTATCCCAAATTTTGCTGAAATAACTAAGCCCGTAAACAAGTTTCTTAAGAAATATGTGGATTTCAAATGGGACGAGAATGGAAATTTATCTTTTCAAGACATAAAGGAAGCCATTGTGAAGTCTCCTATGCTAGTAAGTCTAGATTTTTCAAAGAAATTCCAAGTTTTTTCTTTCACTTCCGAAGATACCATTGACGATGTTCTGCTTTAGAAGAATGATCAAGGTGAAGAATGACCTATAGCCTTTATAAGTAAATATATCACAGATGTCGAATTGAAGTCTTCCACTATGGAGAAACAATATTATGCTCTTGTTAATTCACTAAAGCATTTGAAATATGTGGGTTATTCAAGTATAATTTCATACGTTCCCCACTTTGTAGTAAAACATATTTTGGCTTAATAAGATTGTTTGGGAACTAGAGGCAAGTGGGTGTCTAAGGTAAAAGAGTATGATTTGGAAATTAAACCCAAAAAGTTGATCAAGGGCCAAGGATTATCCTAGATGATGGCAGAAGGAAACAAAGTTTCCCTTGGAATACAAGAAGATACTCACCATATGATCTCAACAGTGTTGGAAGAATTGGAACATCGTTAGTCTCTTATTTACATAATTTCTTTGATAATTTATTATCAACTAAGATGTGTAATATTGTGAGGTGCATACACTATATATGCAGAATTAGTTTATCTAACACTCAAAACCCTATGAGCTAGTAAATATAATGGAAACCTAAGCAGTTGAAACAAATTCCATTCAGGGTTAATCCACATCAAGAATTATCTTGGGACTAATTACTATTTTGGTCTTTGATTGTGGAAGCTTAGATTATAGGTATACTTATGAAAATATGTATCTGCAACAATTACTCTATTTATACCAATTAGATTTATAATCCAATCAAGAAACCTTTTGTACGCTAATTAACACACTGCTACAAAATCAATCACATGAATTCAAAGTATAGGAAAAGTAAACAATTGCAAAACATTATGTTCACAATTAGTTTATCTAACACTCAAAACCCTATGAACTAGTAAATATAATGGAATACTAAGTAGTTGAAACAAATGCTATTCAGGGTTAATCCACATCAAGAGTTATATCGGAACTAATTACTATTTTGGTCTTTGATTGTGGAAGCTCATATTATAGGTATACTTATGCAAATATGTATGTGCAACAATTACTCTGTTTATACCAATTAGATTTATAATCCAATCAAGAAACCTTTTGTATGTTAATTAACACACCGCTACAAAAGAAATCACATGAATTCAAAGTATAGGAAAAGTAAACAATTGCAAAAGATTATGTTCACAATTAACCTTTACAAGATTGACTCTAAAATTCAGATTGTTATCTACTTATCTACTAAAGCTGTGACTGTAGAAATGCAGGTTATAACATGTACTCAATCTCATGAATTGAATTACTCACACAACAATACTCTTATACCACTAATTCGATCCCAATTGATAAGAGGATGCCTGTAGGTAATGATTGCAAACAATATTTATCAAGCAATAATTAAACCTGCAATAAACTAAAACATAATTACAAGAAATGAACAAATTTAAAAGAAATGAGCATAATTGTAAATGGTACAA
>JZKD02S1673060.1:184803-198386 GCA_000966675.3 Picea glauca | reverse complement strand
TGGTGGATCTCTTTTTTTTTTCTTCCAGATTTTCTAATGCATAATTCTTTGATTGTCTTTGCATATATTGGTATATATTTTATAGCTTGTAGCAAGGGAATTTTAATGCAGATGTTTTTCAGTTCATTTAAAGGTCTAACTCATTAGGAATTTCTAGTTTATCTAGTTTCTCTATAATCAACCTCTCTAGAAAAGGTGGTGACTTAGATGCTAGAGGTTGTTCTTTTTGAGAAACATATTGTTTTATTGAAATTGTAGTGTCATTATTATCAGATTAAGTAGGAGTTTCATCCTTCTCATATTATTATATAATTATGTGGGATTTTTGGTTGAATACCTTCCCAAAATGTAAATTGTTTTCCTGTAATTGCATAGTGGCAATTAAATATGTAGCAAATGTGTCTACTTCAACATTGTAAATAGGTTTATCCATTTTGTTATTAGGATTTTCCACTGGCTGGGAAAATAATTGAGTAGGTCTGGGAGGAGGTTTATTAGATGGGAGTTGTAATGGTCGTGATTGAGTTATTTGTGGTTGTGATGGAAGAGGAGGATATGTTTGCTACACCGGTAAAGAATATTGTGGAAATGTCAGATATTGTTGATGTTGTGGAAATTTTTGTTGTTGATATTGTTGTGGAGAAAATTGTTGGGGTTGATAATGTTGTGGATGTTGTGGGAATTGTCGTTGAAAATGATAAGGAGGTAGGTTTCCATAAGTATATCCTCTCCAACCCTATTGATAGGGTTGGTTTTGGCCTTTCTGAGGAGACCATGTCTACCAAGGCATATGATCATTCCATGTTGTTCGAGAAGGATTTTGATTATAAAATGTAGGAAATTGATGTGTAGTGTCTTGAGGCATACCCATTGCTCATGGTTTCCAAGGTCTCTTAGGTACAATAGAACATAGTGACTATGTTGCCTCACTTTCCCCTTGGTAGGCTTCCTTAAGCCCGAGAAACAAAGGGAATTTTTTTATTTAATGTTTCTCTGCACAAATTCCACAAAGTTGAATGTTATTCAATGGAAATTCTCTCAGTGGATGTTTTTTTCTACATTGAGAACCAAAAATAGATAAAGGTACAATTTCTTCCTCCTGTCTTTTCTTAGTTTTAAATGCATCAAATTGTGAACTAAGAGTACCAGGGAGGTCATTTTTAAAGTTTTTTAATAGGTTGCCAATTTCTTCTCTAGATATACTTCCTATAGCAGATTTAGTAAATTTAGAATGAACATCTCTATGTTCTTTGCCAACTTTAGCTTTATCATCAGTATAACCATAAGTATGACACAAAATTTCGAATTCAAAAGAAAGGAATAAGGGTCCTCACTTGCTATACCATATAAATTTCGTAGACCCGATGGTGGGATATTCTTCATTTTGACTTCATTACCAAAGGTTGCAGGTATATCTAGAATAGGAAATACAAAAGTTACTTCCTTGTCTTCTTCTTCATCTCATATTATTTCTCTTTTGTCAATTGGTCCTCTTTCTTGTTCTCCACATTCTCATGGAACTCTTTCTCCACTTGATCCTCTTATCCTTTCTCCACCTTCTAAATGAGATTCATCTTTGTATGCAATTTTATTTTCCCAAAAGATACAAAATTCTTTAGTCCACCGTTTTGAGTTTTCCACTGTTTGTTCTGAACTTTCTGCAGTGATATTTTTCCTTGATTTATTTTCTTTATTTTATGTAGGTAAGTTAGTAGTGGGGGGGTTTGTTTCAGCTGAAGCAGTTGGAACTGCTTCTATTTCTATTTTAACAAATCTAGCTTTAATATCTCTTGGCCTGATTAACCTATTCATACAGTACACACATGACTAGGACTTGTAAAGAATCACTAAAGTGAATGTGCAGGTTCTTACCTCTTGTCTTAGCATCTTTACTCCTCCTTGTCTTATATGCGCATACTCGAAATAAAATGAAAACAATTCTAAGAGTGTTTTTTCTTTTCTTTTTATCTGTATGAAAAATCATAAATGATAAATAAAAACTATAAATCTCTAAAACCAATTCTTGTAGCACCTCCTTGACAATGATGCCAAAATGTCAGTCTCTTATTTAAATAATTTCTTTGACAATTTATTATCAACCAAGATGCATAATATTGTGAGGTACATACACTATAGATGCATAATTAGTTTATCTAACACTCAAACCCCTATGAGCTAGTAAATCTATTGGAAACCTAAGTAATTGAAACATATGCTATTCAGGGTTAATCCACATCAAGAGTTATCTTGGAACCAATTACTATTTTGGTCTTTGATTGTAGAAGCTTAGATTATAGGTATACTTATGCAAATAAGTATTTGTAATATTTACTCTGTTTAGACCTGTTGGATTTATAATCAATCAAGAAACCTTTTGTATGTTAATTAACACATTTCCACAAAAGAAATCACATGGATTCAAAGTATAGGAAAAATAAACAATTGCAAAAGACTATGTTCACAATTAACCTTTACAAGATTAATTCCAAAATTTAGATTGTTATCTACTAAAGCTGTGATTGTAGAAATGAAGGTTATAACATGTATTCAATTTCATGAATTGAATTAATCATACAACAATACTCTTATACCACTAATTCAATCCCAATTGATAAGAGGATGCATGTAGGTTATGATTGCAAACAATATTTATCAAACTATAATTAAATCTGCAATACACTAAAACATAATTACAAGAAATGAACAAAATTAAAGGAATGTACGAAATTAAAGGAAATGAATATAATTGGAAATGGTACAACACATACTAGAGGTAGGGGGTCCTCCTAACCTGGAATATATTGTAGAAAGTACTCACAATACTAAGAATGATCAACAAAATATATAAAGCATAAAATCCTTTATATTTTCAGTTTGGAAATGGATTGCCTATTATAATATGATCTCTCAAGATTTTTAATCTTAGTCTCACTTACTCAATATAATCATAGATCTCTGTTTTTATAGTTTTTACAATATAAAATATAGAGCACTGTTGGTAGTGACACTCCTCCCTCTATTGCTACGATCTTGTTACATTCTTGTTTCATTCAAAATAGAGGATAAGAGATCCCTATATTGTTTGCTAAGTTTCCTATGCTAGATTGTTGATTGTCTCCATTGTGAAATCAGTCCAACTCCATTCTACCACGAATCCATAATGATAGGAGTAAAATCTTGGATCCATAAAAATTTAGTCTGCATACTCTTCTTCATAGCTTCTACAATTTACCATGAGTTGACCAAAGGGTATCGATAATCTCCAGGAAGTTTCGATGGGAACCTCACCATGCCATGAAGATTACAAATAACCCCCAAGTGGCATATTTGGTGTTGAACAACTACAACTAGTCAAACTAACGACGAATTACTAGATCCTGTAATTTCCTGTAATTGATGGTTAGTAAATCAACTTTTAACAACATTTAACCCATCAAATCAACAATTAAGAGTAAAGAGTAACTTAGTACATTATGTGCTCTTTTTATGGCTCAATCCTTAGGAATCATGAAGGATTTATCAAAAGTGGATATACTTGAGGTTCAAAAGGAGGGAAAAAGGTTAAGATTGGCTTGGTTTATAGTACAAATAATGACAAAATATAGTCCCAACAAACATCATGACTGGTATGCATATATCATTTATTACCTTAAGAATCTTATGAGTCCAAATCATTTGACAGATCATAAAAGAAGAACTTTAAGATTGAATGTTTCCAAATTTTGTTTTATCAATCAAGGCCTTGGATGGAGAAATTCGAATGGATTGATTCTCAGATGTATAGATCCCTGAGAGAAGTTTATGTATGAGTTTCATAAGGGGATATGTGGTGGACATCATTCAACAAGAACCACTCCTCACAAGATTTTAAGGTGTGGCTATTATTGGTCAACTATATTTTTAGATGTCCACAAGTTTGTAAGATTGTGTTAGCCTTGTCATATCTTCATAGGAATCATAAACTAGAAACTCTTCCTTTGTAGCTAGTGATAGTGGAAGCACCTTTCCAACAATGAGGCTTTGATTTTACAAGAGAATTTAAAGACAATTCTAGTAATGGCTATAAATGGATTCTCACGACCACAAATTACTTCATGAAGTTGGTTGAAGCCATATTAACCAAGAGAGTCACATATAATATTGTAATGGAATTTTTAGAAGAAAATATCATCACTTGTTTCATAGTGCCAGAAATAGTATTGCTGACAATGACAAGGATTTCAACTCTTCAGAGTTGTCAAACTTTTTCACTATGACATTGACCTATCTCACTCCCCCAACTATTACCCTCAAGAAAATGGTCTTGTTGAGTCAAATAATAGAATTTTGATGACCATTATTAAGAAGATAGTAGGGGACAATAAGAAAAGTTGGGATACCAAGATAAAGTATGCTCTATGGGATAGAATAATTAAGAAAGACTCCACTATAAAGATACCATTTGAGGTAGTTTAAGAGATGGATGTAACATTTCCAATTCACTTGAAGATATTGGTTTATAAGTCAATACAACAATTATCATCCAGCCAAGATGCAATGCAAAATAGAATAAACTAGTTGATCAAGCTTGATGATAATCAAAGAGGCACCTTGATCATCTAGTAAAGAGTCAAGAAAAGATGAAGACAAAATTCAACAAGAAGGTTCACCCAAGAAATTTTTAGAAAGGTGATCTTGTTCTCACGTGGAAGAAAAGAAATGAAAAGGTAGGTAAACATGGTGAGTTTGAAAGTCTTTGGTTAGGTCCTTACAAAATTGAATATTTTGCAGGTAACAATTCTTCCTATCTTAGTCATTTGGATGGACATCGTCTGCCTTTGCTCATGAATGGGAAAGTTTTGAAAATGCTCTATCAAGTTAATATCTAATGCCATGGGGCATCCTTGTACATTAGTAAGTTTCTTATACTTTCTTACTTGTGTGTTTCCTTTTATTTTATTTTTCCTTTTAATTTGTTTAGAATAAAAAGTAAAATGTCGCTTACATGTACATATTTTTCTCTGAGATGTGGTACTACTAACATGTGCTTGGATATATTTCATTTATGCATAGATTTATTTATCTCTTAGGGAAGGGGAAAATACACTTGTGTCTTCACCCTCCCCTATATTTGACATCCATTGGTTGTGAATGTTTCAGGTCTATAGGTGTTGTAGTTTTTGGAGTTCTCATAAACTCTCGAGATGATCACAAGTCCTCGAGTTGAAGCCAACTATTACACCTAAAATTCACTTCTATGTACCCTACATTTTTTCACCAAATGTGACCAATCATATGAGTAGATTATGTGCCTCATTGTATCATGATGAACCAAAAGTGTGGTTCTATTTGTACTCATGTATTGTATTGGACCTTTCTTAGATGTTCCATGTTTAATATCTCTAGACCACTTGTGGTTGGTCATGGCCGGCCCTTTTAGCCCCAATTTCAAGATAGGAATTTCTCTTATGGCTCTGGGTGACATATCATTGATGTTGGTAACTCTTCATCTTGTCAATCATTTATGATCTAGATAGGAATGCAACCATCTTTGGGTGGACCTACTAGGACACCTGATCTAAGGGAGCTACTAGTCTCTTTCACTCCTTTGTATATGATGTAAAAGTGTTTCTCTTGTTGTAAAGGTTGTCACACCTATGTATAACCCACTTATTTTATTCCTAAGCATGGGTCCCTATATTATGTATTCGTCACACTTTGGCCATCTACAATCAGAGATGATTCTACATATGCTCACTCAATTTCACATTTCTTGAGTCAATATCACAAATCTTGAGGTAATACACATATCCCAAGGCATTGGTCACATCCTTCGAGGCATATTTGAGACATTTATGCATGCATGGACATCTTCGACACATGTCACATTGAATATTCCATAGCAACCTCCTATTTCATCACCTTTTGAGTTATTTTATGCATGATTTGAGGGTCAATCCACATGTGTGGACATTATGATTACCGTGGGTTGTTTTTAGGAGTTGATTGGACTTGGAGGGGCACTTTTCTTGCCTTGTGGAGGAAATTTTCTTGAGACGAGGACATGGTAACACCTTGGAGTCATATTTTGAGCATTCTTGAGAACATTTAGAGGATCCCTACACTTTTTGGGGCCTCCTCCACCCATTCCACGAGGTTGTTCCATATTATGATGCTATACTTTGGACCTTTGATTGCTTGGGATGCCTCTAAACCATTATTTGAGGCCTTCACTACACTTGATAAATTTGATCCCTCTTATATGGTATGACCCCCTTTCTCATGAGGGTTTTATGTACATGTGGCATGTTTGACTTGTTTTGACTTAGTATCCTTCTTTATGTGGATGAAAAGTCACTTTTTTGTTAGTCTCATAGGCTAATTTAAGGGAGAAAGAAATAATAGAGAATAATAAGGATGTAGAAGCCTCCTCTACAAATAGAGACTCTCCTCTCATTCCAAATGGTTTTTGTTGTTGGACATCATTTGAGAATACAAATCATTGAAAATATTTTGAAGGTGTTGGTGTCAATTTTGGAGCTCTCCTTTTCTTGGTTATTTCCTTGGTTCATCAAATATTAGTTGTGAATGCTCAAGACTTCTACTAGCTAGAAATATTGACACATTTGAAGGATTTCTTAATCACTTGGGAGGAATCTTTCTAGGGTTTCTATGTCTTCCATCTTCCTTTGTCGGTTTGGTAAGTACTCAATCTCTTGTTTTATCTTTCCTTTGGTTCCTTGGCAAGGGTTTTAGGTATTTTATTCAAGCCATAATTGATATTTTTGGTGAAGGTATTTCCCTTATGGAATCCCTTCTTGTAGGGCCTTGGTACTCATATCTTATCTTAATTATGGTAAGGGATTAATATACCCTTAGGGTTCTAATCTCTTGCCCTAATTTTTAAGGTAGAAGTGACCAAATATAAGAGAGACATACTTCTTGACCCCATAAGCCCTAATTGGAGAAAATACACTCATCTTTGTTAGACGATATTCCCATATCCATGCCCCTAATCTCTCACCTAGGTTATCTAAAGCTTGGCCTCATGATTCTACTCGTCAAAATTTGATTAATTTTGACCAAGAGAGCGATGCGTGAACTCTATCCCTAGATTTTAGGGAGACAATTGCTATGTTTAGCTAGTAAGGGCACAATTCTCACTGTCTTCTTTGATTTTAACATCCTATTTCCTAACTTTAGGACACTATTTCCTATGTTTGAGTTCCGAGATATATTTTAGGAAACTAATCCCCAGATTCAAGGAAGGAAGGCACTCCTCTTCACTATTTTTATCTATTTTTCATTTTATATGACCTATTCATGGATTATATCCCCATTTTTGGGTAACCGAGTCATCACTTGACATCAAGGTTTAGTTAAATCACTATTTGGAGATCGGTATGACTAAATTAGGGCATTTAATCTCTAATTTAAGTCTAACCAGGTTCTCATGCACAATACATAATGTAATTCAAATTTTCTCTTTTAGAATTCAAACTTCTTATATATACTCACATTGTGGGTTGATGATAATTAAGTTATTAAGTATTTTTGTTATGTACTTCAATATTTCTTCTTCTCTTCTTTATTTCTTTCTTGCAAATTGCTATGAGTATTATTATTCTTTAGGTTTCTAGATCTCCTCACATGTGATAATTAATTATTACAGTATTCTCCAACAACCAACCAAAAGAACACTACAATTCAAAATATTTTATTTTTTGTTGTTTAGAAGGAAATCAAACTATGGAAATTAAGAGAAAAATATTAATTTAAATTTCTTTCATTGTCTAGTGTAAAGTTAACGATTTATTTTATTTCCTAGACAAGTTTATTCTAGGGTTTATGCTTAATTATTGATCTTTAACCCCAAGGATGAAAAATATCCCTATAGATGTTGGACACACCGACCACACTGAGAGGAGGGGGGGGGGGATTAGTGTAAGGCTCTTTTTCAACTTCCCTTCAGAAAAACTCCTTAGTTATCAATCACCATTTACTCATCACTTATTACTGTCATTTATAACGAGTTATATGTGAACATATATTAGCAACAGATAACAACAACATGTATCATCAATAAGCCATCACCAGAAAGAACACAAGATGTATGCACAATTTTCTTTTTATTATGGACTGCAATCCTTGGGTTTATCAACAACAATTGAATAGAGTATCAACTCCACAAGAGCACCAACTCTGCAATGCAAGACTCAACTTACACAACTCAACACCAATTGAGAAGAGGATTCAATCCTCAACAAACACCAATCTGTCAATAGGTACACGACCTGTTAGTAGTGCAACACACATATGCATGTGCCCTACCAATAGTTCATTTCGTGTATGTACACGGTCTAGCTCACAACAACCTACGTATGCCTTATTAAGAACTAGGGTTTTCTCTCCTTGAAAACTCAGATCCTCTATAGCCCCTGTCACATCCACTTATGCCTTTCACTGTCCAATATGTACTATAACCAATCACAACACATCTATGCTCTCCAACAACTTACTCATGATCATCAACCATACAATATGAATGCTACTTAATCATATATAAATAACCGGTATACTATGGAAACCATATCAGTACTGAAACATAAGAGTGCTACTCACTCTATAAATCAACCAACATAAACCATATCATAACATCCATACTAAGAATGCCTTAAGCATTCACCATACCATAAGAACAAGTATCCATCAAAACAATCATGTAACCATACCATAACTTCTATGGCAGATCTGAGCCCATAGAATGCAGATCTGGAACTTGCTTCAGACTTCAAGAACTTGGCACCATCTCACACTCAAGTCTCCATGACTTTCTCCAAATGTAAGCGCTCTTATCTTCTTCAGCCTGCGTGTGTATGCGCCCTGCCTCACTGTAGCCCGCATATGTACGCGCTCTGGCTCACTGCAACCTGCGTGCTCCTTCAGAAACTAGGGTTTATGAACTTCTGAAACTTTTGCTTTCAAGATCTCAGACTTACGGAAAATTTGATGCGTCCATGAGAGCTTGCAATCATTCTCTTACTCAAAATATATCTTCAATATATGCTCAAGAGAGATATCTTTACAAGAGACCCTTGCCTCTTATATATACTCTCCAAGTAGCTTCCTTAGAAGCATCTTCTTGGCCACTTTGTCCACATATCCACTTTATCCACAAAACCACTTTGTCCACATAGCCACCTTTATCCAACTTTGTCCACTTAGCCACTTTGTTCACATGGCCACTTGTCCACTTAACCCACTTTCCTTTTTTAGGGTTAACCAACTTATAACCACTTTCCATAATTAGAAAGTTCTCTATTAACTTTATTATTTAAATAATCCTCTTTGAATTCATCACTTCACTTTATTATTTAAATAATTTCTTCTTTGTATACACTTTGACTTCTTTGACCTTTTGGGGCTTCTAGCCAACACATGAGGGTCCTCCAATTTTACAAGGCCATAACTCTCAAACCGTGAGGAGTTATGTGACATTACACATACCACCGGAAATGGAATGACAAGAACTATTCATTTAGGATAGTTTCACTGACAAATTCATTGATATTTATCTCATTATTCCACAATTAAGCATGGGTTCTCTAACCATACTTCTAGGATAACTCAACTGTAAAGCATCTTCCTGTGAGGGATTTTAACATAAGGGGACCACTTTGGAGTTCATCCATTTGTACTTCCTATCAACCATGACAAGATGATAATGATTCATCTTTACATAAATCCAACTAGAATAACCCATGACAATACATCACTATGACATTGTCCCTTTGTCATTGATTCTATGCATGACCACATGATCCAACTATAAATACATTAATGCATCAATCCATCTATGCATCATATATAAATGAGAACACATCGATCCATCTTCATCTATGCATGACATCATCTATGCATCATATATCAATGACAACACATTAATCCATCTTCATCTATGCATCGTTTATTAATGAATTCACTTGACATCAATTCATTTACAACAATGAAAATATATACTACATCAATATACTATGACAAGACATTATTCCTTTGACATCAATTCTTTGAAATCAATGACAACATGATCCAACAATCTCCCCCTTTGGCATTGATGGAAATATCAATGTTGATGTCAACACCAATCATTGATGGCAACATGTAGACATGGAATTGCTCTTCATCAATAGTTAAATCACATCATTGTGATTATCTCTCCCCCTTTGAAATCAATGGCAAAGGGTAGTTTTCTCCTCGGGGCTGCTCCCCTTGCCTGAACTCTCCTTGGGGCTACTCCCCTTGCCTGAATTCCTTTGATCTTCCTATGAATAATCTCTCCCCTTTTGAAAAAGGGATATCACTCTGATGTAATGCTGAAGATATATCGCTCATGCTCCCCCTGTGACCATTTCTCCCCCCGGAACCATGCCTTTGTGCTCTTTCTCCAAGTATTTACCTTTGCATCTGATAAATCTCTCTTCCTGGAATAATGGGAAGAAGAATGACTCCCCCTATGGGTATGTCTCCCCCTATCTTCTCTATAATATGAACAATATGATACCACTACAATATGCTTCTGCGGCAAATGCTACTGCTCAACCGGAACATAGATCAACTCCTCAAGAATGATCTGTTCTTCCTATGATGATCCTTGGACCTATCCATGCATCACAATCATTCCATACCATACATCATGAAACAAAAGATACATCAACAATGAAATATGAACAAAACATCAACCATGTACATCTTGTGCCATATTGTGTGCCAACCGCGCACAACACCCATGTACATCAACCATGTACATCAACACCATACAATATGCCATAAGATATCATCAATGAAGTGTATCAACCATATGCCAAGAACATGTGCCAACTATGTACCAACCAAATGCCTCTACCAACATGCCAACCATGTGCCTCAAACAAGTGTCATGTCACCCATGACATTCCTCTACCATGAACCAAGTGCCACAACCATGTATCTCAATCAATTAAGTGTCTCAACTATGTCATCCCATACATCATGTACCAAAGTATATGCTAAACAAGTAATACCAATGATGTATTTTAGCCAAGTAATATCACCCACAAACATATACCATTTATGAGTGCATCAACATTGCACTAAACATGTATCACCACCTTTACCAAGCAAGTGCATCAACCATGCACCAAACCTCAACAAGATGAACTAAAATCAAGATTTGATCTCATACATGTATGCCATATCAACCATAAGCCATGTGCCAATCATACTACTAGTAGGTGCCTCTAACAATGTACCAAACATGCATCAACTATAGATCAAGCTATGACTCATCAATGATGTACAACATAACCACCTCATCAACTCATCGACTACATGTCCCAATATGTAGCTCAACCATATGCCAAATGTATGCACCGAGACATCCAACAAATATGCTTCTAACAATACATCATCAATGGAACTCACATGTGTACCAACCATGTATCATAACAGATCTACCTCAAAATCCATTCACTACATTAAGTACTAAGCATCCAATAGTACCTCTAGACATGTACTAAGAGTGTCTCTCAATATATCAATGATATCTCTAGCTAGCATCATCATGATATATCTCATAACCAAAGTGATATAACTTCACTGTCATAACCAACATTGTTCCTCAACAGAAAAAGCCTCAAACCATACTTTAGAGTTAGTATAATGCATCAAGGATAGACTTTCAACACTCAACCATATGTCATCACCATACATACATCAATTATGTATGCCAACATATAATCATGAAAACCTGCAACAAACCATGTCAGACCCTGCAACACAAATTTATACCATCACACCAAGCTGCAACTTATTTGCATAGCCTACTTTCCAAGGCTTTTACCACATGTACACGACCTGCTATACAGACAACTCACGTATGTATGCAACCTATTTATAGGTCAGCTCGCGTATGTATGCGACTGTTACCAATGTAACCCACGTATTCTTCAGAAGAAGTCAATCTTGAGCTTGCCTTAGGGTTGCCATTCTATTCTGATTGTTCAATATTCTTTACCCACTTCTGAAGGTGTCCCAACTTCTTAGAACTTGAGCTTTGAGCTTCCATCTTTCCAACATTGTCTTCTCTTCTAGCCTCATATTTTCTTCTAGTCATACTATATGAAACACTCCTCATGGATTGTCTTCTTGTGTTCCAACAATCCTGGGATTTGTGGCTAAATACACTACATCTATAGCATCTCATGGTGTGACAATGAGCCGCAATGTGTCCTACTTGATTACATCTCCAACACCTTAGGGTGTTATGAAATATTTCATTATCTCTCCTTGCATAATATCTTCATTCCAAAGCTTTGTGACCATATTCATTACATGAGTAACAGTGACCATGAAAAACATTTTCATACCTTTGCTTTGGTGTCCATATTGAAGGTGTCTCTCTTTTGAATTTGCTTTGAGGTGTAAAGATGGTTTCTTGATGTCTTCCTTTCTTTGTTCTTTTGAAAGTTTCCTTCCCTTATGTAGATGGTTGAATTGCAACATTATTTCCATCTTTTGAGAATGAGGGACTTACCTCAAGCTTCTTTGAGGTGCTTGCTTCAACATGTGTAGCTTTTTTGTTGTATCCAAGACTTGATTTATCATTTGGCGATATTTGATTATCAAAGATTTCATTCAATATTGTTGAGCTATTCAAGAATTTGTTTGACTTCTCTACTTTCTTTCTAAGATCAACAACTTCAGCTTCCAACTTATGACATGACTCTTCCTTTTCATTTACTTAATTCTTTAATAGTTCCTCTACCCTTTTGGATCCTTCAATTTGGGTCTTGAGATGGATATTAACTTCAAGACTTTTGCTAATCTCATCATCTTCCTTTTTCTTTTCTTCTATTTAATTATTTAGTCTTTTGATCTCTTCTTCCTTTTCTTCTAATTGAGTCCTTTTACTTTCTTCTTGTTCTTTGAGCATTTCCTTTAGTTTCAAAATATGCTTTTGATTCTTTTTAAGAAACCTTTTAGCGTTCTCAGAAAGATAGCTATAGTTGTATTCATATAGACCCCAATCAACTTTCTTTTTAAGCTTTGAAAGTTCTTCTTCTATTTCTTCCATGGGATAATTGTCATTTGATTCTACACAAACTATTTCTAGATCTCCTTCTTCACTTGTAGAGAAACATTCAACTTCATCACATTTAGAATTATTGCAATCAGGGGATTTTGGAGATTCTTTACCTTCATTGTTCTTTATGGAGTTGTCTTTAGTGTCTTCCTTTTTACTTTGGTATGTCTTCTCTAGCTTTAGCCATAGATCCTTGGCGGAAGTGTATTGTCCCATGCTTTCTTTGATAGAACTTGAGAGCCCATTGAAGATGGTCTTGAGAGCCAATGCATCATTCTTCTTTTCTTCCTTTTGAGCTGCAAACTTTGAATTATTCTTCAAGGGAACTGATCCACCAATAGATTCTTTCCAAACACCTTCTCCTTTTTCCTTCAAATACACTTTCATTTCTATTCTCCATGCTAAATAATTTTTCTCATCAAGGATTGGAACTTTATCATCTATTATGTGTCCATGGATCTCCTCCAAGCTTGTTAAGACTTAT
>JZKD02S1673060.1:174379-184743 GCA_000966675.3 Picea glauca | reverse complement strand
TTTCAACTTCCATTCACAAAAACTCCTTAGTTAGAAATCACCATTTACTCATCACTTATTACTGTCATTTATAACCAGTTGTATGTGAACATATATCAACAACAGATAACAACAACATGTATCATCAATAAGCCATCACCACAAAGAACACAAAGAACACAAAATGTATGTACAATTTTATTTTTATTATGGACTACAATCCTTGGGTTTATCAACAACAAAAATCGTAACAAGGAATTTCACCCACAAAGTATTGCTAAAGCCTATTATTTAAACTATGCTAATAAGATATAATACTAGTAGGTGGGACCCCCTTGTAGACTGGAGGCTCGAAGATAGTCATATCACACATTTTATGTTGCTGTTTCGATACTACTTACATGGTCTTATATGGTTGATGATGCAGTCTTGGTTTCGTTTACATAATGACAGGTGGATGATGCATTTTATGGGATGTTATGTTATTCGAAGATTTAATTTTATGTTACGATTGGCATATATTTGCAGTGCCATGTTCGATCATGTCACCATGATTTATCACCTGGCTACACCTTCACAAGACATATGTTAGTAACAACATAAAATAAAAGAAATGGGAAAGATACTTACAAAAAATCCAAAAGAAAGGGCATATACTATGCTATGTTATAAGTTATGTGCAATTAAAATGAAACAAGTTAGTGCTAATCCTAACTACAAATGGTTAGTGGCTATGTGATTTGAATTTGAGTTATATTGGGCGCATTTTGGTATGGTATGGAAGTTTGGAAATGGTTAATATGAATTTTGGGTGGCGCATTTGGCAAACTATGTGGTCGTAGATTTCAATGGTTTGGAATTAATGACATGGTTAATGGTATTAGTGGTTGTTAGCTATCGTGTACTTCAAAATTGAATGAAGAAGAAGATGGAAGCAACGTGCAATAAATGCACGTCACTCCATACTTCCCCCATTGGACCATCACCCTAGTATGGTTATTGTTGCATTTCGTTTGCTGGTGGTTAAGCTTCGAGATCCAAGCCCGGGAAGGAAGTACTCAACCAACTCGCTCCTTTTAAAGCTATTGGTTACATGTATGGTTCTTTTTACCCATCCATGAATTTCGCTCTGTGTATGAACGAACGATGGCTCAGTAATGATTTGGTTTGTGTTTTTACTGAGATTTGCAACTGTGTAGATGTGTGGTTTTTCTCTCTGGAATGGTTGCGTGGTTGGTCGACTTGCAAGTAAAGGAACTGGTTGGTTGAGTTGTGCATTCGTTGGTTGTTCTGTATGGTGAAAGTCATGATGGCTCTCTTTAGTTTTTAAGTGGATATGGATATTATTGATCTATGTTTTGTTGGAGGGTTTCACTCTGTTTACCCTTGCTGGCCACCTCCTCACAGTTATGAGGGCAACTATGTCCAGTTGTATTTGGGATGCTATGGGATTGTTATGTATGTTTTCAGACTGCCTTTTGGTCGCTGTGTCTTTTCCAGAGTCATGGTCTTGGGTTTATTCACATGGTTGTGGGCTTATTTTTTTGGTATTGGCATCAACAAATCTTAGAAGTCAGTTATAGGGTGGCCATTATGCCAAGATGTATGCTTTATGGTTATTGGTGATACAAATTATGCCTCAGGTCTGCATTCCCATTGGCATTGTTATAATTGATTCGGCTTATGAGAAATGCACAAAGGTTACACCTATGTGTGCTATGGGGTACCTTCCACTGACCAGTGGATATTCACTTGATATTCACTTCTCCTCTACATCGTCATCCTACACTACTTGTCATTGAACTGTTGCGCCATTGCACAAACTGAGAGTTATAAGGAGCCCTGTGGTTCTACCGTGCTTGTATAGAAGGGTCTTTGTCTATTGGTTGATGTGTTTGACCTCTAGTCTCTCTGTGATTTTGATGATCGAGTGAACTCTTTATTACTTCCTTGTATTCATGGTCATAGAGCCCGATTTTAATAATCCCCAATTGTTCTCACTCTTCTCGGGCATCTTGTTGACTGTCTTAGGTTGGTTGAGTGATTATGACAGTTGCTTTGAGTACTGATATTGAACTCATTTGATTTAGTTGGTTGGAAAGTTGTGACCAGGGATGAGTAATAATGTACAGCCATAGGGATGCCTCTTTTTCGTTATTCTTTGGGCCGCTGTGTTCTTAAAACATGATGTCAATTGTAAATTGATGACTGCTATGTGTTTCACTAGTCTCGATCGAGATCATGGAAAATTGTGGAAATCGATGACTTTGATTTCGTTGTCTCAGTGTGTATCTATTATGGAGGCATCATGCATGTTTTATTTAATTGCATAATCAATGATGAAGCTCGAGGTTTTATATTATAGTTTCATTGCAAATTTTTATTGGTTAATATAATGGAAAAGGGCATGAAATCAGACAAGTTTTAGAACTCTGTTCAATTTGGAAAAAAGACCAGTGTATATGGTTTATTTGGTCGGTTGTGAATTATGGATAGTGTTTGATATTTTATAGTGATACATGATGGATAGAGATGGAGAAATGTGGCTGTGTGTTTCTTTTGATTTTGTTTTAAATGAAAGGAAAGGAAATGAAAGAGACCACATATTCTCTTAATAGGATTGTTGAAAGTTATAGTGATTATGAGTATGATTACAGACTGTTTTAATTGAGAAGGTTGAAGAAATTGAATGTGGGACAATGGAAAATTTTGACACACAATGATTGTTTAATTGGTATTGATATCTTTTTTATTGAATACATAGTTGTTTTTATGGATTAGTTGATTTGTTTTATGAATAATATTCATTTTTTCCCTACCATTCTCTCACTTTTCGCACATTACAAGTCCCCTTGCCTTCCCATATTCACTATCCACTCCCTATTCTTAAAATTAAAATTATAGTTAAGTTAAACTCTGTATTATAGCAGTTAAAGGATGATACATGGATGAGTTACAATGATATATTCTTTTGATTTACGATACAATTGATTGTTTGCTGATTTATTGAGTAGTAATCACGATCTACCCCCCTTCATTTTAACACTTTTCGCTCAATACAATCCCTCACATATCCCAAAACCCTTATTCACCCCCTGCTCATTGACAAGTATTAAACAATTTGTATGGATTGGATTGCATGAGTATGATGTATAACTGAGCCAAAATTTGTTTCATATTTAAAAAGGTGTTATGTATGGTTGTTGAAGAAACTAGTTGCTAATTAATAATGCATAACAAGAATGAGTTTTTTCAGCAGAGGTAGTCATGGCCGGGGTAACAAATGAAGAGGAAATTGGAACAGGGCCCCTATAAGGCCAAGGTTTTCTATACATTTTGATGCATACTCGCAAGAGTTGAGAAAACTATTTCAAGATGGATTTTTTAATTGGATTGGACAAGGAGTGGTCCAACCTAGGCCAGAAAGGCCTCCCTTCCAAGCCCCACATGTCCCTGGTATCCCAGTGTCCCCTCATGTCTCATTACAACCTGAAGTCCTTGAAAACAACAGATGGCAAGAGATTGTCCATCCGATAGTCTCCCAACATCGTGGTTGGCCTAACTTATCTCTACCTTCTCATCCACATGTTAATCAAATTGTCCAATATGACCATGCCCACTCACGAGTAGAGTCTTCTCATGCAAGCAAAAGGTTAAAAACCTTGGCCCACCATGCTCCTGATAAAGGAAAAGTCGCTACTGCCTCCTACTCTCCCTCAAATGACTTTGCCAAATCCGTGTCCTCCTGCATGCATTTGAGAGATGATTGCTCTCATGTTATCAGTGAGATTATGCCTAAAGGATCCACACATCCTATGACAAATAGAAATCAAATGGCGACAACAAAAACAAGGGGAAGATTTCCTCCCAGAGTGGAAAATATGGTTTTTAAGTGTTTTTATTTATTGATTGTTGAGAATAGTTGACTTCTGAAATTTTGGACAGTACACTATTTTTTGGATGTATGGATAATATATTTTTGGATATAAATTCAATTATCATTGATATAAATTGTCAAATTATGAGAGTAATGATGGGAGCCATAAGGAGGGTTGTGTTTGATTAATTATTTAGTTGTGTTATGTTTGTTAAAGAACTAAAGGGAGTCACAAGGGGTCCCACCTATTAGTTATTATTTATTAAAAAACTATTATTATGATTTTATTACTTTTACCCCTTAAATAAAAAGTTCGTTGAGTTTTAGTTAACTTAACTAAAAAGGTAGTTTAACTACTTCAACTAATTTTGATTGCTTAAAGGAAAAAGGAAAAGGAGGAACAAGAGAAGGACAGAAAGAGAAAGCATACTAAGGTCTACTCTTGAGTTTTATTGAGATAATTTAGTTTTCATTCATTCTTTAATTCATTGAAAGCCTGATTCTCTTTTATGATAGCAGGGTCCTATTATAGACAACGAGATTCTGGGTTGAATTACATCATTCAGACACTTGTTTTTCAGAGGTGTTGATCTATATTTGATAGTCTGTATAGACTTATCTGTTTGTGAATTAAATTTCATGACTAATAACGACTATTGTGCAGAGTCGAGTGGGCAACAATCTGTGGCAAGATGATCCAACTTTTAAAGTTCAGTTTTTTACTTTTTGTCGGAAGTCCTTTAGTATGGTTTTCATCAGGGACATCTAAGTTTGACTTTGGTCCAAACTTCCTCAGGGAATTTTGTAAAGAGAACAAGTCTTTGATAAATTGGAATGGAATAAATGATTCATTTATGTCTCATCTATGTTGATTATTTATTTGGTGTTTTTACTTCTGTCTCTACATTTATTTCTGCATCTGTTATATTAAGAAAATTACATAAATATTAAATTTTTCAGCAAACTTTCATATATAAAAAAATCAGCCTAAGCACTTGTAACCAATACTTGTGGATTAGGAAATAATTTTTGATGGGTATAAACATAGGGTGATATTCCCATCTATATTTCTTTAGCCAAGTAAGATCTGAAAATGCTTGAGTAAGATCATTCATATCTTTTCCTCAACAAGCAACAACTCTGCAATGAAAGACTCATCTTACACAACTCAACACCAACTGAGAAGATGATTCAATCCTAAACACATACCAATATGTCAACAGGTATGTGGCTTGTCAGTAGTGCAACACACACATGTACACACCCTACCAATATTTCAGCCCACGTATGTACACGGTCTGGCTCACAACAGCCTGCGTATGCCTTCTTAAGAACTAGGGTTTTCTCTCTTTGAAAACTCAGATCCTGTGCAACCTTTGTCACATCCACTTCTACCTTTCACTGTCCAATATGTACTATAGCCAATCACAAAAGATCTATGCTCTCCAACAACTTAATCATGCTCCTCAACCATACAATATGAATGCTACTTAATCATGTATAAGAAACCAATATACTATGGCAACCATATCAGTACTGAAACATAAGAGTGATGATCACTCTATCAATCAACCAACATAAACCATATCATAATAGCCATACCAAGAATGCCTTAAGAATTCACCATACCATAAGCACAAGTATCCATAAAAACAGTCATGTAACCATACCATAACTTCTATGGTAGATCTGAGCCCATAGAATGCTGATCTAGAACTTGCTTCATACTTTAAGAACCTGGCACCAGCTCACACTCAAGTCTCCATGAATTTCTCCAACTGTGCGTGCTCTAATCTTCTTCAGCCTGTGTGTGTATGTGTCCTGCCTCACTATAGCCCACGTATGTACGCGCTCTGGCTCACTGCAGCCCACGTATGAACTAGGGTTTCTGAACTTTAGAAACTTTCACCTTCAAGATCTCAGACTTATAGAAACTTTGATGTGTCCATGAGAGATTGCAATCATTCTCTTACTCAGAATAGATCTTCAATACATGCTCAAGAGAGATATCTTTACAATAGACCCTTGCCTCTTATTTATACTCTCCAAGTAACTTCCTTAGAAGCATATTCTTGGCCACTTTATCCACGTATCCACTTTATCCACATAGCCACCTTTATCCAACTTTTTCCACTTAGCCACTTTGTTCACATGGTCACTTGTCCAATTAACCCACTTCCCTTTTTTTAGGGTTAACCCACTTATAACCACTTTCCATAATTAGAAATTTATCCATTAACTTTATTATTTAAATAATCCTCTTTGAATTCATCACTTCACTTTATTATTTAAATAATTTATTCTTTGTAAAAACTTTGACTTCTTTGACCTTTTGGGGCTTCTAGCCAACACATGAGGGTCCTCCAACTTCACAAGGCCATAACTGTCAAACCGTGAGGAGTTATGTGATGTTCCACATACCACCATAAATGGAATGACAAACACTATCCATCTAGGATAGTTTCACTGACAAATTCATGGATCTTTATCTCATTATTCCACAATTAAGAATGGGTTCTCTAAGCATACTTCTAGGATAACTCAACCGTAAAGCGTTTTCCCATGAGGGCTTTCACCATAAGGGGACCACTTTGGAGTTCATCCATTTTTACTTCCTATAAACCATGACAAGATGATAATGAGTCATCTTTACATCAATCCAACTGGAATAACTCATATAATACATCACTATGACATTGTCCCTTTGTCATTGATTCTATGCATGATCACATGATCCAATGATCAATACATTAATGCATTGATCCATCTATGCATCATATATCAATGACAACACATCGTTCCATCTTCATCTATGCATCATATATCAATGACAACACATTGATCCATATTCATCTATGCATGACATCATCTGTGCATCATTTATCAATGACTTCACTTGACATCGATTGATTTACAACAATGACAATACATACTACACCAATATACTATGACAATACATTTTTCCTTTGACATCAATGACAACATGATCCAACAATATAAAGGAGCTTCAAGGACTTATATAACATTTTGTGGGATGACTTAAGGCATCACACAAATATGGAAATTAAATTGCAGCAATGAAAATCAGATTTGGTGAAACCCTAAGGCTAGGGTTTGATGCTTCAAGGTGTATTCTTACTCATACCTAGCCTCTATTTATTCCTATATTGTTTATCCAATTTTATTTTACATATCTAGTGGTGAATTTAATCTCTGATATGCTAACAATTGTTTATCATTTACTTATAGATTTATTTGGTGAATTCCAATAACTTGTAAAACCGTAGGGTGATTCGTCATCGATTTTACAAGTTCTTACTCAGTTAATGGTTATACATATTCATAACTTGTTTCTAACACTTTATAGGATATTATTGCATAAAATATATTTTCCCCAAGTGGAAACATCCAAGATGTCTCTCTAGTGCATAATCTCTCTCTTGGATGATCTTTTCATGCTCTAAATCTGAAATTTCTACGTTTTTATTCATAGAGCATATGTAGAAGTGGAAGGAAATCCCTAGGATTGTCCTTTCTTAGTATATAATAAAGTTTTAAACAAAAAAACACATTGAATCTTTGATTTATGCTTAATGTCTTCACTATTTGTGCTCTAAAGTAGCTTAAAAGTGGTTCTAACCTCTTTAAGTTTTATTTGTTGAGTGATAGATATAAATGCAAATCTCAAGTTGATAGTATTGCTTATCTTACATATCATATTTGACACACACATCCACAAGCTCCTAATTCTCTCTTTCAAGTGGATATGCTCGTGGTTCATGCTATTGTTTTAGTTGTATATCTTTAAAGCACTGCAATCACTTATTGGAATCCTTGTGCATGGTCTTGTTACATTTATTGTGGATTCATTAAAGTAAATCATATTCTTGCATGGTTATAATTCACTTGAAAAGGTTTACATATTAAAATATGGATACCCCTCATAAATTCTAGGAGTTGGCCTAAAGTGTAGGGGAAATTGTACTAAGGTGACAATAGTGTACTTCCCATATTTTCCATAGTTAACACCCGTGTTGAGACTTTTCACAAGGGTTCTAATTTAGGAGGTAACAACCTCCATTGTAGTCTTCAAATTGAATCTTTGGTTAACCTTGTCGCCATTTTAAAACAAAGAATTTCACAATTGGAATCAAAATGTTCCCTCCTCCAAAAATACCAGTGAACATTTCAATTCAACTCCAAAGCTTTTGAATGCACATCGGTGGAATTTAAAGGAAATAGAGTGTTATAAGAAGAAAACATAGTATGGAAACAAGATGAAAAAATGGAGACATCAACTATGGAACCATTCTAGCCTTGGAAGTGTTATCCCCAATTTTTAGGGATAACTAGGAGATCATGTCTCGAGACCCACAGGTCCCAGACATGGAGTACAAAGAGCAGGATTGACCTAAGCATGCCCCTAGAGGGCCCATCCTTTTATTCTTTCATCAGACTCGTCTTGTCAGCACAGTAGCATCCATCACCTTTGGCTTGGTCTTGTATCAGAGGAGGTTCTTGCTCCATGAGGTAATTGGTCCAGGTATCATGGTACGTGTCACTTTTGATTATTAAAACCTTTAAATATATGCATTTGATTCCTTTTATCTCTAACAACTGCTTGGATATTACATTAGCCCACTTGACCATGCTATAGGAAATTGACAGGGTATCCTAGCAAGCCTGTGCCCATAGGTCTGGGTTTGCCACTGGGAGATTTCTAAAAATCCATTGTTCGCTCCCATCATAGCACCACTATTTCATCTTATCTCCCGCTCACCTGTCCCATTCCCGTTGTTCGGGCATCAGATTGACCTATTTGTAGGGTTGCACCTTATCTCGTGGGAAGAAGGGGCTAAAGGCCTAGAAGGTAAAAGCAGCTGGAAAAAGATAAAAGCCTAGAAATAAAACCTCGAGATGCTTCGCCCAGGGATCCTCGAGAAGGCAACAAAAAGCCTCTCAGTAAGAAACAAGAGGGACTCGGAAAATATAAACAAGACCTAGTCAAGAGGATAGGGATCTCATCACGAGACAACCTATTAGGTTCATGGGTACCTAACAGTATGAAACTTCCACCATCTGGTTACCACGCTAGGGCAGTGACCTTTGGTTGCATGGCCAAGGGAAAGGGGGTCTCATCATGAGCCAACCTTATCATCTCTGTGAAAGTACTTGTGGGTAACACTGTCAGCTCTAGTCACCATGCCAAGGCAGTGTCCTCTGGTTAGCCCTTGAATAAAAGAAAAAAGAAAAAGAAAAATCAAATAAAAGAAAATAATAAAGGCAAGAACGAGCTTGGAAAAATTGCATCCATGACGAGTACAACTCGCCTTCTACAAAGGCACCCACATATAACATTATTCATCCCCAACTCTCACTCTACCCACATGTCTCAAGATCCCTTAGCCACATCATCTCATTTACATGGCTTGGATGAAACCTTCCTAGAGACTTCCTGTTTCTTGTGGATACTAGCCCAATAGGACGTCTTGTATTTTTCTCCAGTCATGTATTGTAGGTTTTTGTAATCTCTTTGAGCTATCGACTGATGTATTAGGGTTTTATGCATATGTTTGATAATATTGATGATGAAACATGATTAACATTGCTATGATCTCGGTGACTGATGAGCCCATGGAGGGCGTAGTTTTTGATGTGCAGGACCATGCCCGACAGACAGGTACCACTTGGACCGATACACATGGGGAGATGATCAGTTTAGACCTCTATGGGGCTGAAGAGCCCATTAGATGGTTGCTGACACCCCATCAGGGGGGCAGAGATAGGACAGTGTTTGACTGAGGTCTTGCACTATAGAATAAGAGGACTTTCCATCAGAGGAACTTTGGCAGAGCCCGACCTAGGGGGAATGACCCCTTTTCAGTGGAACGCTGGCCTTGGAAGGCTCAGAATGTCCCCATCCTCACCATGATGTCATCCAACTTTATGGACATTTTTGGAAGAAGACCTGGCAGCAGTGGCACGTGTGGCATGTTGGAGAGGCCCCTGAGGGGATAACGTTTTGCTCCTCGATGTCTCATCTACCCTAAAAGGGGATAACACCTCCCTTGAAGGGGATTTTACCTTTTTACAGCTCAGTTAGGGTTTTAATTTGAAAATTTAATGTAAAAACAATATTCTGGTCTTGTCGGCCATTTTTATGACCTAAAATTAATTAAGGTCATTGATACACTATATATTGAGGAGTTTTAGCCTCATTTTGACATAACACATCACTCACTCATTAGTGAGGTCTGATTTTTGTGCCCTACTTGGGTAGTTTTGCTGATTTAGTGAGGTGCACTTGTTGAAGGAACCCAAAAACTAAGAAGGTAGTGTATAGTCGAGATGTGGTATTTAGAGAAATGAAGGATGTTGATAAACAGGAAGTCTTACCAAGTAAGGAAGAACCAGAGAAGATAGAGTTTGATTTAAAGGATGATGAAGCAAACTCTACAGAAGAACATGAATCAGAAGAAGAAGATCCTCATACTCTAGTATTGAGGAG
>JZKD02S1673060.1:137309-162509 GCA_000966675.3 Picea glauca | reverse complement strand
ATCACTTTGTGAGAGACATGGTTGAGGAAAAGAAGGTGTTGCTGGAAAAGGTTGACACTTTGAAGAATGTTGCAGATTCATTGACAAAGTCTGTGAGCACATAAAAGTTCTCCTGATGTAGAGTAACAATGGGCATTGCTGCCCTGTATTGTTGACTATATAATCCCCTGGACCCCTGCATTCAAAGAAAACAACAAGTGGGAGAATGTTGGGTATGTGTTATATTCTTTGCATGTGTGTGTGGGCGCATCCGATATGACAACTACAGATGTTTCTATTTTTAGCGGGTTTGTAAATTAATCCTGGATTAAGGGATTAGGGTTTTGGTATCTATGGAATACCTAAAAACATTGTATATATATTGTATGGTGAATGGTGAAATTCGATATAATGAATATAAGAAAGGTTTTCCTGGTTGAGGGTTTCCGGTATAAAATCTCTGTGTACTTTGTGTATGAGCCATTGATTAAATTCTGTTTTGCTTAAGAATCTATATGCATTGCTCTACTTCACAGATTTAAAACTTACAAAAGGCACCAGTTCATTTATAGATATTATGCATTGAATTCACCTTTTTGTTGTATGCAACACATATGCTCTTATAAATTCTACGCACCGGTTCTGCATTGTTTGTATATGCAACATTGGTGCTTTCAAAGTTAGTGAACACACTGGTGCATTTGTTTTTAATGTGCACCCCAGTGCTTGTATAATTCCTGCGTATCAATGCCCGTATTACCCTATGCATTGAAGGGTAGTGAAATTTTGAATATTTGAGATGAGATGTTGATGTTATTCTTTATTACTATGCACCGATGCTTATATTATATTCAAAGTACCAGTGCATATATTATATTTAGAGAATTATTGCCTATATTATATTAAAAGCATCGATATGTATATTATATTCATAGCACCAATGCGTATTATAAACATATGCACCATAATATTTTGAAACGATAAATATAATCCCACGTTATATCGTTTAAGAAAAGATGTTTTTTCTCTATATTTGGCACTGTTGTTTCAATATAATTAATATGCACCGATGTGTGTATACACTTAAAATGCTCCTGTTTTTATATTATGGCACACACTGTTTGGTGAGTTCATAAGAATACAATGAATCAATATGTATATATTTTAATTAATTGCATTTTTTACAAATTTTCAATTAACCATCTTAAAATAAAATATTTTTATAATAATATTGTTTTTTATATTTTTGTTATTGCATTTTGATACAATGATTGCATTAATGCATTATCCAATGGATTTCACCTCTATTATTTGTAACATTGTAAATCATCCATATATTAATTAATCATCAATGCAACATTTTAAATCATTCGACAATGAAATAAAATAAGAAACCCATTTTATTGTATAAGAATAAGAGACCAATGGTCATACAAAATGGGACAATGTCAAGGTCCAGAATAATCAAAATGAAACCAATATGTAATTGTTACACTTATTGCTAACATGTCCTCATGCAATTGGGACAACATGTCCAGTACATTAAACAAAATCCCCAATTTTCACAAACACATATTCCAAGACATACAACTTGTAGTAACATTCAATTATATTGTTTGTCATTCATCACTTGAATTGTTGTCATCGCTCGAGCTACGTGCATGCCTCATTTATTCATCCCTTGTAGGTGATATTGTACTTTAGTTGTTTAACCTAATGTTTTCTTGTTCAACTTGTTTTTGATGTTCATCCTCTTCACGTTCCATCTACAAACATAGAAATAAAGTGTAATAAGTAAATCTACATTTAAATTTTATATAGTAGAATATACATGATTACGCAAATAAAAAATCATACCATACCAGTGACCGTTTCATAAACAATACACATTCTTTCAAAGCCATGCTGCATGCCGTCTCTCAAAATGTCTTATGTTGGCTGCACCATATACTTTGTTTCCTACATGTTTAATACACAACGACAAAGCATAATCGATATAATTAATATAAAGGTTTCTTCTTGTTCTATGAATTAAAAAATGAGGGAAGTTAAACAACATAGCTACTTAAAAATGGTTCAATTCTTCGGTTGGCTCTTCTTTGTATGTTAGCACCTATTAGAGGACATCCATGGAAAAATGTGAATTAATTATTTAAATATGAATATCAAAACAAATATGGAATATTGAGTAAGGATGAAAACGTATGTACTCACAAACTTTGATATCAACCCTTTTCTTCCTCTTCGTTCTGTCTTATGTGCTGAATGTGTTCCGTTTTTTAATTTTTTGCAACAAAACAATTGAAAATTAGTATGTCATGTGATAGTTAAATTCAATGTATATAAAATAATAAATGGATGATTACATACCTTTGATGTGAGTTGTTGTTGGGATGACTCCTCCTGCAATGCAATTATGTTCATTTCTTTTACCATCTCCTTGTACAATTTTTTGGACATCCCTACCAACATGCATTTGTTTTTCCTTTGTTTGTCCCTTGGAATTTTCATAATCTCCCTGAAAAAGAAAAGCTAGGAATCATCATATATACAAATTATGTTTTTTTTTAACAATCTAAGATACCAATGCTTATATTAAATACATACACACTAGTGCGTTAACCATATGTATACACATTGGTATATGATAACAATGCTCTTGCAAAATTAAAAACGTTTTACAAACTATTATGTTCACATGATGCTTTATAAATTAATAAAAGAACCAGTGGCTAAGTACTATTAATTATGCATCGTCGAACCCTAAAAAAATTTAAAACATGATGGTTTCCATATAGAAAAACAATATTACTCCCATTTTAAATTCAACGGTGCTTTTTATCTAATAATACACACCGGTGCTCTGTCTTTGTAAAATGTGCACCACTGATCGTGGTGTTATTTTTAAAGATAGAATTTTTGTTTTAAATTTAGCTGTGCTTTTTACATGAATATGGGCATTGATGCTCTATATTGGTATAGTTTGCACCACAAACCACAAAGGTGTTTTTGAAAAAAAAGCGATAACAACAAACCAATTTGGGATTTAATGCAATCACTGGTTCCATTGCAAGTAATAAACCCTATAAAAACCTATTGCTTATAAAAAAATTCTTGTTGTGAAATATAGAGAGGGAAAGCAAGAGAAACAAAAAGGAATTTGGGGCTTCCAATACCGAAGGTAACTATGAAACCCTTGTATTTTTTTTGGGAATACATTGAAAAACTGCTTGACTCAAATAGGGGAAAGAATAATACGATCAATAGAATGAAATCATGTACACATAATTTCTCCTTTGCAGAATATTATGTGACCTACGGTGATCCATTTCAAATTTGACTCTTCAAAAACATCCACCCACTCTGAAGTCTTTGTTGGTAAATCTCTCTTGCACAAATTTCCCCTTTAAAATTTGTCAAAATAATTAAAGGATGAATAGGTTTTTTGTTTATAAATACATACATTTAGAAAAAAATTAAATTCCCACTCATTTTTTCATTGTATATTTCAGCGTATTGATATAAACACACACGTTTTTTTTTTTTGTAACTTTATTTTTGCAGTGCACTCTATAGTTCTAAATGTTAATGTTTAAGCTATTATTAGAGTTCTTTGCATTTCAATAAATAACAATAGCATAATATAGGATCACTAAGAAATACACAATCACAAGAGACACATCATTTATCCTGGGAAAACCTCATGGGGGAGAAAACCTAGCAAAACTTCCTTATTATAGATAACCAATACAATGCCAAGAGATAACTCAAACAAATACATAAAGTTCTCTCCCAAGGATGCACCTCTCTCTCTCTCTCTTCTTCAACTGCAGCTCCGAAACTTGTCTCTCAATGAACAAGTGAGTGTGTCTCTAAGTGAGGCGCTAGCCTCCTTATTTATACAATTTTGGCATGTGTGGAAGTGTCCCTTCACTGGCAGGGCCGACCTCTTCTTCTGGGTGGTTATAACCACCTTTAATATATTCTGGGGACGAATTCTTATTCTGCCTATTACAATTATACTTTAACCAATCCGCAAAAGGGGATTTGGTCTTTTACAATAGCTGACATGATCAATCCGCAATAGGGGATTGATCTAATGAATAATTCCACAATAATAATTAGAATACACTTTGTAGTTACATTATTTCAACACTCCCCCTTAAAAATAAGGGTATTCTTCAATAGCATCAGGCGAGAGAGAGGACTGCATCATTAACAACATCATGAGGAAAACATCATCAATATCATATTGGAACACTGACTGGTGTATCTATAAATCATCAAAAGTTTTCTCATCGACAACATTGTCATTCTCAAAGGAATGCAATCATCATCTGTATCAATATGGATTAGTATAAAAATAATACATCATCATCACAACACGAGGTTGGCTCATCATAATAATACTGGACTGGCTTTACGTCACAACTTTCAAGCTGGAAGCACATTACTCGTCTTGCTTTACGTCACAACAATCAAGCTGGAAGCAAGATACTCGTCTTGCTTTACGTCACAACAATCAAGCTAGAAGCAAGATACTACACTGGATTTACGTCACAACTATCAAGATGGAAGCACAATACTAGCCTCATCTCATAGTCTTGCTTTACGTCACAACAATCAAGTTGGAAGCAAGATACTAGACTAGCTTTACTTCAAAACTATCAAGTTGGAAGCACAATACTAGCCTCATCTCATTGTCTTGCTTTAGGTCACAACAATCGAGCTGGAAGAAAGAGACTAGATTGGATTTTACGTCACATCTATCAAGCTGGAAGCACAATACTAGCCTCATCTCATCGTCTTGCTTTACATCACAACAATAAAGATGGAAGCAAGATACTAGATTGTCTTTATGTCACAACTATCAAGCTGGAAGCACAATACTAGTCACATCTCATCACAACAACTAGACTTGCTTTACATCACAACGATTAAGCTGGAAGCATAGTACTAGGCATATCTCATCACAATACTAATCCCCCTTTCGAGGAAGGTCCTTTCGGACTATACCAAGCTTATCTCGAAAGTGCTCAAACTTTACACGAGATAGAGGCTTGGTCAACACATTAGCAACCTGTTCATCCATGCTAACGTACGAGATATTTATGGCTCCTCTCTACACCATGTCATGGATGTAATGATATTGAATCTCTATGTGCTTCGAATTATCATAGAACACATAATTCTCTATCATATTTATGCAGCTCTGGTTGTCACATAGGATCGTGGTTACTTTCATCTCTAGGTCAAATAGGTCGGTCAACAACTTTCGAATCCATATAGGTTCGTAACTAGCAGAACATGTAGCAATGTATTCTTCTTCTACTGTGCTGAGAGAAAGGATGGATTGCTTCCTACTCTACCATGAGATCATGGCTGATCCTAAACTGAAACAACATTATGAATTTCTCTTCCTGTCAGAAACACTTCCAGCCCAATCTGAATCAGTGTACCCACTCAATGTGAAATCATGATCTCCATCATAACTGAGACCACAATCTAATGTACCCTTAAGGTGCCTCATCACATGTTTTGCAGCCACTAGGTGAACATGTCTGGGTTCTACCAGAAACTGACTCAAAGTGTTAATGACAAAACAAATATCTGGTCTGGTGTTTGTCTAGTACATCAACGATCCAATAATCTGTCTATACAACGTGGCATCAATCGATTCTGACAAAGTGTCGACCAACAAATTCAACTTCGTTTCCATGGGTGTATTCATGGACTTGCACTCTAACATGTCGAATCTCTTCAAGATTTCGACTACATACTTTCCTTGGTTAAGGAAGATCCTCTCTGGACTCTACCATACCTCAAGACCTAAGAAATAATGCATTAGGCCAAGGTCTTTCATCTCAAATTCTAAGGTGAGTCTCTTCTTACATTTGGTGCTGAGATTTTCTTCTCCAGTTAAGAATAAGTCATCCACATACAACTATAATATCACTGGCTCATCGTTCATAACTTTGAAATAGGGGTTAGAATCTGCTTTACTCTTGGTAAAGCCCAAGCTCGTCAGGAAACTATCTATCCGACCATACCAAGCTCTAGGAGCTTGCTTCAATCCATACAGAGCCTTCTTCAACTTGCAGACATGAGAATTCCTATCTTCAAATTCAAATCCTTGAGGTTGCTCTATATACACTTCTTATTCGATGACACCATTTAGGAAAGATGTCTTTACATCCATTTGGTGTAACTTCCACTTCATCTTAGCTGCAAGGACTATGATGGTTCTGATCAAAGTGTAACTGTATACATGAGCGAATTTCTCTTCATAGTCAACGCCTTCCTTTTTAGAAAAGACACGAGCGACAAATATTGCTTTATACTTCTCAATACTTCCATCAACAACATGTTTTGTTTTGAAAATCCATTTGGAGGATACCACATCCTTACTCTTTGGTCTGGGAACTATTTCCCATACATCGTTCTTTATTATGGATTGGTACTCTTCTGTCATGGAATCTTCCCATTCCTTCTTCTGAATGGCTTCTTCAAAGCAAGTAGGATCTTTCTCTAGGAGATCACACATCAAAGCCATATAACTGGAGAATGGATTAGGTCTCTTCACTTGTCTCATTGTTCCTTTAGGAACACCATACTTCTCTTCATCTTGAATAAGCTCTCTTGCCCAAGCATAATTTCTTTTATGGGAGATCGTCATATGAGGAGGTTCTTGAAATTATACTATGTCATGATCTTCTATAATTTCCGCATCAGGGGAAGTTACGACTTCCCTCATTGGTTATTTAGCTCTGGGAACCTCCCTCACTGATTCTGCAATTCTGGGGATTACGGGTTCCTCTTCATATACTTCTTCAAGCTGGCATCTTCTCGATTTCTTGAGCGCTGCATCTTCATCGAAGGTCACATCCCTGCTGATTTCAATGTGATGGTGACCTGGTATATAAATCTTGAAGGCCTTGGAGACCTCACAGTATCCCACAAATATTCCCTTCTTTCCTGAGGGTTCTAGCTTGTTTCTCTTCTCTTTCACAATATGTATAAATACTGGGCAGCCAAATATTTTGAGATGGCTTACCTCTGGTTTCTTTCCGGTGAACATCTCTTTTGAGGTCTTGAACCCAAGTGCATTATGGGACAATTGGTTTTGCACATACACGACTGTCATTGCTGCTTCTTCCCATAAGCACATAGGAATATCTTGATCATGGATCATGGTCTTCACAACTTCCATTATCGTTCTGTTCTTTCTTTCAACTACATCGTTTTTTTGAGGATTATAGGGAGTAGTGAGTTCCCTCTTGATCCCAAAATATTTGTAGAAGTTCAAAAACTCTTTTGAGGTGTATTCTCCTCCACTATTTGACCTGAGTGTCTTGATATTTCCTTCAAAAAGATTCTCTATCAAGGCTTTGAATTCCTTGAATTTGCTGAACACTTCATCTTTAGATTTCAAAAAATACAGCCAGGTCTTACGAGAATAATCATCAATAAATGATACATAGTATACATACCCACTAATGGAGGACGATGGCATTGGACCACACACATTTGAATGAATGAGTTCTAGGAATCCTTCTTCTTTGCTGTCTCTCTTTGGAAAAGGGTTCTTGAGGTTCTTCCCTTGTGCACATCCATTGGACACACCTTCATGGTCAACCTTTAGTTCTGGTAGACCTGTGATAGCTTTGCATATGTATGGTAGCACCTTGTAGTTGATGTGAGCTAATCTTCTATGCCAAAGTTCACATGGATTCTCAATGGCGTGGGTCATGGCAACTTTTAAGTGACCCTTTAGCTTATACAAGCCATTTTCTTCTTTTCCAATGATGATTGCTTCATTTATGGTTTCTCCTTTAGCCCACATAAGAACTTATCCATCTATAAAGGCAACTCTGAAGCCTTTATTTTCTAAAGCTGAAATGGAGAGTAGGTTCTTTGTCAAACCTGGTACATAGAGTATGCCCTTCATCTTCATTGAATTCCTTGAATTAAGCTTGTGGTTTGATTCTCCCACTCCCTTGATGGGATATTGGTAATCATCTCCAAGTGTCACTTTCTGAGAAAAAATCTTTTCTAAGATACAAGAGAGAATATCTCTTTGACTTGTCATGTGATTGGAGGCACCACTATTAATGAGCCAAGTGTCATCTCTAGGTGTTACCGATCCTGAGAGGGCCGAGATTAAGACATAGTCTTTAATCTGCTCTCTTATCATGTTTGCGGGTGGATCTTCATCTTCGACTGCATGGGCATGGTGCCTCTTATTTTTCCTCTTGTATTATTCTCGTCTAGCTGGACGAAATTTCACAATGTGTCCCATCTTGTCACAATGGTAGCATTGTACAGATGAGTAATCTCTTTCTTTTCGTTGTCCTTTCTTCTAGAATCTCCTTGGATGAGATTCTTTATGACTGAATTTGTTTGGGGGTTGAGACTCTTTATAAGTCTCTTTCTGGAAGTAATATTTCTTCCTTCCTCCTTTAGTGTGAGTAGCTAGGGCTTGATCTTCATCTCTTGCTAGTAAGGCCTCTGGATTAGCTACTCTTGTTTCTTCTTGAATGCATTCTTCCCATAGACTGTCAAACTTTAGTTTCTCCATTCTTGCACAAATGGTTTGGATGAATGCATCCCAAGTTCTTGTGAGACCATTGAGGGTCTTCATTATGAGTTTGTCTTCATCTATGGTATCTCCAATTGCTTCTAAATGTTCTTTGAATTTTGAGATTTTGGAGAAATATTCTTGGATTGATTCTCCTCTTTGCATCCTTGTGTTCTTGAGCTGAGTTCTTAGATTTATCTTCTGGTTTATGTTCTTTCCTTTATATAGTCTATTTAGGGCATCAAAAATTTCTTTCTGAGTCTTCTTTGATGACACATAGGGAATCAGGTGATCTTTGATTGAATCTACAATGATTCTTTTGGCCCTGATTGTGTCCTTTTGGTGCTTTGCTTTTCCTGCAGCATCATCGGGCTTCGACACTTCTTCTTTGACGAATCTTGCTAATTCATTCTCTTCAAGAATGAGGCCAATCCTATACTTCTAGGAATGAAAGTTTTCCACACGTTCTAGCTTGTCAACAAGCTTAATGCTTGCAGACATCTTTTACCCGAAGTTGGGAAAATGTCCAAAAATTAAAATGTTCAAAATTAAATTTTGAACTTGCCAGGAGGTGCGCTTGGCTGAGGTGAGTAGCCTGGTGTGTTTGGATCTAAGAAAATCCAAATTTTTTCATTCCAAACTTGATCTGCGTATTTTTGGACTGGTGCTTCTGATTTTCTGGTGCCTCTGGTACTCTGGTACTTCTAGTACTCTGGTTTTCTGGTACTTTGTGAACCTAGGGTTTCACTTTCCGGGAGATCGAGCCACTGAAAATTTTTGCCGAGGATGCCAAATTGAACCTTGAGGGAGGGCACACTTTTCTAGATGTTTTTAGGGATGAAATACCTCACCAAAAAAAATCCCTAATTTGCATGTACGACAACAATGATGTTTTTCACTTTCTCTTGTGAAAGATGATCTCTTCAACTTAGCTCTGAAACCATGTTAATTTAAGCTATTATTAGAGTTCTTTGCATTTCAATAAATAACAATAGCATAATATAGGATCACCGAGAAATACACAATTACAAGAGACACATCATTTATCATGGGAAACCCTCATGGGGGAGAAAACCCAACAAAACTTCCTTAATATAGATAGCCAATACAATGCCAAGAGATAACTCAAACAAATACAAAAATTCCTCTCCCAAGGATGCACCTCTCTCTCTCTCTCTCTCTTCTTCAACTGTAGCTCCAAAATTTTTCTCTCAATGAACAAGTGAGTGTGTGTCTAAGTGAGGTGCTAGCCTCCTTATTTATACAATTCTGGCACGTGTGGAAGTGTCTCTTCACTGGTAGGGCCGACCTCTTCTTCTCGGTGGTTATAACCACCTTTAATATATTCTGGGGCCTCTTTAATATATTATGGGGTCGACTTCTTATTCTGCCTATTACAATTATAATTTAATTAATTGGCAAAAGGGGATTTGGTATTTTACAATAGTCGACATGATCAATCCGCAATAGAGGATTGATCTAATGAATAATTCCACAATAATAATTAGAACACACTTTGCAGTTACATTATTTCAACACTAAATGCACTGGTGCAATGTATAATCAAAACACATCGACAAACAAAATTCAAATGTAAACATACACATATAAATGAGCGCGTCATTTTTTTGTAACTTTGTTAGTTGGCGCACTAACATTGGTGTGGTTCGTAAGTAATAAAACACTGACAAATAATTTAATTAAGAAAATACAAATGAAAACATCCACATTAAAAATTTGTGAATGTTTTTCTTTATGGAGGCTCTAACAGAGGCCACTCTTCGGTGCTTCTCAAAACTTACCACATTGGTGCAGTTATTGTATTGATATGCACTGGGTCGTCATAATATAATTAGGAACTTCCAAAGATGATGGTTTTGTCTCAAATGAAAGACAAAAATAACTATAATATCTAATGGCCAATTCTTCAGATTCCAACTCATTCCATATCATTGCAAGTCCTTCAAGTTCTCTCCCGTTGATTGCAACAATTCTATTTTTGATTTATAATTCATTTATCTCATTGAATTCATGTTATGTATGCAGGCACAATTGAATTTAATTGTTCATTGAACTTTGCAGGACCAAGATTTAGGATCAAGTTCAAATGTGCAAGATATTCCAGTAGTCGCAAAATTTTGCAAACTCTTATCAGGAGAAAGATACCACAAGTAGATGTTTGATGAAAATAGACACTTGCTTTACCCTAGCAATAATAACATGCCATCTTCCAACAACCAACTTGGGTCAAAGGTATTACACCGTGAATTGGATCTCTTTTATGTAGACACCCCTTAGGGCATAAGAAAAAGATGTTTGAGTAATTGTATTTTTGGATTTTCAATGGAACTAATGTAAATGTATTGCTTAATTCAACATTTGTTTTATAAAGTGGTCGGTTATATGTTTATTATTGGGGAAAAAATTTCCATGCTTCTAATAAATGTTTGGTATAATGTTTGAACATATTAAATGCATTATGTTATTAATATTATCAATGTAACGTTCAATATTTTTACAATCAAGATTTTGACGATGAGTGACCTGTCTACCATCTACCATTACACCTCACTACGATGTCAAGTCACAAGATTGTTGTTAAATGAGAACATATCAGAGAAGAAGCATACTGATAATGGTTGAATCCACCACCTATTCAATTCCCACTACGTTTCGAGTCACCAATTCAAAACCTCTACAATAACACTAGTTATTCACATGTTGGGGATGAAGGAAATGATATAGGGGTTGGCATGGATGATTTCTTATGGGATACCCAAGTAGTGGAGGGAATTTTGTTACATGCATTCCAACTAAAGGAACTAGGGGATGACGTTGATGTCGTATATACCTTCTCCAAAACCTTGAAATCTGCTTCCACCACCCCTCTTTGGTCGACAAGGGTCAAGGTCTACCCAAATAGAGACAACAATGTTGTTTTACAACTTGAAAACAATGTATGGTATGCCAACCATGTGTTTCTCGACACTTTTGAGGTTATAACCATTAAGTCCCATAATTTTTAAGGAATGTTGTCACACAATGAAGGAATAATATGGTTGATTTTATTCATACATAATGACAATGTACATTTCTATTTCTCACTATTTGCAGGTTACTCAAAGATAAGGTACTTCCAAAAAAGATAATTTCTTGCCTAATAGCCGCACAGAGGCAAAGAAAATGATGAAAATGTTGGGTGTTGAGTATATATCATACCACACATGTCCAAATGATTGTATTCTATATAGAAACAAATATGTAGACAAAGAGATATGTCCAGAATGTGGGCATGATAGGTACCATAAATACAAAAACAAGGGTAAGGCACATGGTCCTCCTCATAATATATTGAGGCACATGCCTATAGTTCCAAGGATTCAAAGGATATTTCATTGTAAACAATTAGTCGTTTTGCAAGGGTGGCATGCCTCACATAGAAGTGAGCCAGGAGTTATGTGAATCCCAACATATTTAATAGCCATGAAGTGTATAAAATATAAACAAATACAAAAAAATATACCATGGGTTGTTTTGTATGAAGAGAAAATAAGGAAATGGGACAATGACAGAAAATCATTCAGATGATTGAATGGTAGAAGCTTGCATTATCCCGATCATTTAAAAGACAATATGACAAAAATATGTTCCAACAGTTGGATGGTTGACCAGATACAAGAGAAATATGCAGTGTGTGGTTGTAACCCACGTGGAGAAGATATGAATGCACTAAACATAGGGATTGGGTGCAACAACTATGTAATAACCTCTCTAAGTACCACGTTCAATTTATAATATTGCACATTTGAATTGTAACATGTATTATGTTTTTATTAATGCTCAGGTTATTAGACATATGCATTGTCGTTTGTTCACATTTTTATAGGTGCATTATTTCTCATCCACGTGGGAATATGGAAATCATTTTCACAATGAGTATGCCGATGATGGACACATCACACAATATTGTGGAGTGGAGATCGAGTTCGACCAATCTAGTCGTTCTATAGAAGAACTGTTGAGTGCTATTGATCTGGATTTTATGAGCAGAACGAAATGAATACAGATTTTTAACAGGTGCTTAACACAAAATAACAGAGATATAGTAAAGCTGGTTTTCTATTAATAAAGAAATAAGCTGGAAATTGTAAAATGCAGCGGAAACAAGCTTGCTAGAATGGTGGCGGCTTATCTCTGAGAAGAGATGTGACGACTGCGCTCATTTGAAAGAAGATGTTTACAATGAGGCTCTCAAGGCCTTTTTACAATAATAAGGAATTTCAAAAACCCTAGACATCCAAAAACCTAACCCTAGGAGATGAAGCGCCAAAAGTCATGTGAGCCCCGTTTGGGTAAGTTAGTACATCAACTTCATGGAGTCGTAACTTTTGCATACGATCTCCGTTTTAGGCATATAATAGCCCGTTGAAAAGATATCATCAAGGAGATTCATTTTAGGCACAATATTAAGGGAACATCCATATTGGAAACCTATTTTTCCAAAAAAGATTGTTTAGGGCCTCAAAAAGGCTCCAGAAGTGAAAACTGCTAAAAATAGTAAATTACCAAAATTGCCAGAAAACTGTTTTGAGCCAGTTGGAAAAGGTGGGTGGCCAACGATATCCATATAGATCAATCCTCCCTCCTTAGGAATAATTGGTCTCCATTGCATTGAGGTCTCCCATTAGATGAGGAGATTTCTGCTGAATTTGACCCTGGGTGAGCCACTTGCCTTGGTGCAGGAGCTTCCCTGCTTTGACGACTCAATAAAGCTGGATCCTTTGCTATCCAGTGCCCTTGATCCATGTGTCCAAAATCTGATCATTGGATGCCTATTGTATGTAGTCGGGGTTTATCTCTGTTGGTGTCAACTGTTCTGCTACTTCTGAGGTGTCCGATAGTGGTGGAAAATAAGGATGAAGGAGATCCACATTGAACACTGGGTGCAGGCCAAGGAAAGGAGGAATGTTGATCTCAAAAGAATTATCTCCCATGGCCTTGGTGATAGTGTACGACCCATAATGGAGTGGGCGAAGCTTCCAATGGGGTCCTGAAAGGCATTCTTTCTGCAAGTGCAACCAAACTTTGTTGCTCACCTGAAACTTATGTGGCACCCGATGTTGATCATTGCGTTGTTTGTACTTGTCATTGGAATTCTATAGGATATCCTGAACCTATTGGCAGATGTGCTGGATCTGCTCAATGAACCAGGTGGCTTTGTCAGCTTCAGTTGGAGTAGGAGATGAGTCGGTCGAGGTGACCGCAAGGGAAAGTGCAACATCTATGGGACCCAATGGTTGGAATCCCAACCCCACCTGAAAGGGGTTGTGGTCGGTTGAGCTATGCAGGGCTCGGTTGTAGCTATGCTAGACATAGGGAAGGATCTCATCCCGTGTGTGGGGGTTCTTTGAATTATACATGCGAAGGATATGCACAATCATTTGATTTACAACCTCGGTTTGGCAATCTATCTGAGGGTGGAAGGCCATGGATTTGGTGAGATTGGTGTCCAGTAATGACCAAAGGCTTGACCAGAATGTGCTGAGAAATCGACTATTCTGATTTGAGACAATGGTTTGTGGGATTCCAAAATGTACCTAGACTCATTCAAAGAAGAGCTTGGTAGTGGCCTCTACTGTGATGCTCTTCTTGCAGGCAACCAGAATCGCCATCTTAGAAAAGTGATCAACAACCACAAAAAACACAGTCATTTCCCCATTTGGTGAACGAGAGGCCCGACATTTAGTCCATTGAGATGGATTCCCAAGGCCTGTCAGGAGTAGGAAGAGGGGTGTACATGCCCTATTTCTTAGTGGTCGGTTTGGCAATAACGCAGGCAGTGTAGGACTTGATATACTTGTTGACCTCCTGTCAAAGTTTCGACCAGTAGAAATGTTTTTGTAGCATTGCCACTGTCTTTTTGACACCAAAGTGTCCTGCCACCCGACTGTAGTGGGCTTCCCATATCATCTTCACTTGCTCACTTGATGGAACACAGATATGGCCCAGGCGATAGAAGAACCCATCCCGAAGATGGAAATTATTGACAACTACATTTGCACCCAACATTTGGTAAGTGGTGGCGAAGTTAGGGTCTGTCTCATAGAGTTGGATCCATCTAGAGGTCTCATGGCCGCAAGAATATAACACCGTGGTGAGTGCCACAACTGGAGGTCTACTGAGGCAATCAGTGACGTGACTGGTGCTTCCTGTTTTATACTTGATGTTGAGGTGGAATTGCTGCAAGTATGTGGACCACTTTTGATGGCGATCATTCTACAATTTTCCCTATGTCTGCATGAACTATAGTGGCTTATGATCAATGTAGATGACTGTCTCCTTCCCCAAAATGTAATGACTCCACTGGCAGCAGGCTTTCACAATGGAGTACATTTCTTTGTTGTAAGTAGGGTACTTATGGACAATATCTGACAGTGTCTCACTATGATAGACCATGGGGTGGCCGTGTTGAGTGAGAACGACGCCCACAACATACTTTGAAGCATCTGTCTCGATCTCAAAGGGATGCTGCAGGTCTGGTAGTGAAAGTACTAGGGCTGAGCACAAGCGTTGCTTCAAATCATCGAACACTTGTTGTTGGGAGCGGACCCATGCAAATTTATCCTTACCACCACCCATGTTTATTTGGATGAGGGCCCATGCAATATGGGAGAATCCCAACATGAACCTGCGGTAGAAATTGGCAAGGCCCAAGAATCTTTGAAGCTCAGTGAGTGTGGTTGGAGCTGGTCAGTCATGGATGACCTGGATCTTGGCTGGATCCACATGTACTCCATGCTAATCAATGATGTAGCCCAGGTAATGGACCCTGTCCATGTCGAAGGAGCATTTTTCCAAGTTGGCATATAGCTTGTGTTGCTACAAGGTGTGCAAAACCTCCTGAATATGCTGCAAGTGTTCGACCCAAGTCTTGCTGTAAATTAGAATGTCATCCAGATACACCACTACACAATTATTGGTGAATGGTCGCAAGATATCGTCCATCATCCTCATGAAAGTGGTTGGAGCATTTGTCAAACCAAAGGGCAAGACCAACCATTCAAAAAGGCCTTCCTTCAACTTGAAGGCAGTCTTCCATACATCTGTCTGTTCTATCGGGACCTGGTGGTAGCCAAACTTCAGATTAATATTACTGAAGTATTTGGCCCCCGTGAGTTGATCAAGGAGGTCGCCGATTCAGGGAATCGAGTACCAGTTTCTGACTGTGATTTTATTCAGAGCTCAGTAATCAATACAGAGTCGCCAGGTTCCATATTTCTTCTGTACCAGCATGATTGGGCTCCCACAAGGTGATGAGATGGGACAAATGTGCCCCTTGTGGAGTAGTTCTTGGATCTATCTGTTGATCTCCTCATTCTCTAACAAAGAACGATGATAGACTGGCCTATTGGGCAGTGGTGCACAGGGGGTCAGATCGATGGGGTGCTTGACCTGGCATTGCAGAGGTACCCCTATAGGTGAGGAGAAGATATCCGAGTATTCTTCCATGACCTTATCTACTTGCTTCTGCTGTGTGGAGAGGTCGGCCACAGAGACCCTAGATGTGGCTGTGATCTTTTGCTTATTCTGAGAGAGAGTCACAAAGAAGACTAACTTCCCTGTCTGAGAGATGACTGTCCTACATTGCTTAGCAGAGATCAAGGAAATAACACTAGGTGGGACTGCCTCGGGTATCCTGTACAATTTTCTGTTCAAAGTAATAATAACACTACGAGGCCTAGAATCATATACAACATGACGTTTCCATAAATAAGGTTGGCCCAAAAGAACATCAAAAACTTCAAGAGGAGAAACATCACACAATACCTTGTCTTTGAAGGGCTTGATGCCGTACAACAGTCGACACTGTTGGCTGACGCATAGATCGCTTCCTTGGTGGAGTCATCCAATGGTGTAGGGTTGTGGGCGCGATGTTGTTGGCAGGGCCAACCGCTTGATGAACTTTGCTGAGATGAGGTTCTTCTGGCTACCACTATCAACGATGAAGTGCAGTGGGGTGCCTTTTATCCACATTTGTGAATGGAAGAGGCACTCTCTTTCTTCTGGCTCGTCTGGTTCACTAGGCTGGAGCTTGGTGGTAGCAACAATGGCACTAGGTTTTGCGTCAATGATCCATCTTCCCCTTTCTGGTTCTGACTCAGTGTCAGAATATGCATCTGATTAAGAGGCTTTCACTTCGGCCACTAGCCACTACTTTGAGCGACAACCAACATTGTTATACCAAGGGCTCTTATGGAAGTCACACCACTTCCCGATGTCTTTATTTGTCTTTCCGGTGTCCTTCTTTGCTTGCGGCTTGGACTGGTTGTCCTGATACTGTCCATATTTTCTATGTCCTTTTTTCTGTGGGTTGGGGCCACCCTTTCCTAGATTTTGTTGTGAGGGGTTCCCAGGCCCAAATAGCCACATCTTTTGTTTGATCTTCTCCTCAATTTTGATGGCATATCTGTAGGCCATGCTTAAGGATGAGAAGTCCAGAAATTCCATTTCAGTCTGGATGTATCTATGCAGATCACCATGATACTTGAGCACCAGATGTTGCTTTGAATCTTTGATACCCAACTTGGTGCGCAAGGTATGGAATATATTTGTGAAATTTGGCACTGCTTGGTCTCTTTCTTGCCACAGTGTGGTCCATTTGGTATGCAAGTCATCATAACTTCCAACAAGGTAGTATTGTTCCTTAATAACATCCCTGAAGGATTCCCAGGTGGTCGTGACTAAAAATAGTGAGGGTTCCTCTATTTCCTTTTGCTCACAGAAAGTTTCCCACCAATCTTTGACATGGGGAACGACTTTGAGGAGCGCAAAAGTAATATTTTCTCTATTCGAAAAGTGATGGACAGAAAAATACCCTTCTAGTAGATTCAACCACTTGTCTATAACATCTGCATCTATCCGACCTTCAAATATAGAAATATCAAAGTTTATTTGTACCTTGAAGGGGGTGATGCCTCCGTTCGAAGAAGATGCGTCGCCTGCTGGTAGCCGCCAAAGGATTTGCGCGAAACTATCCATCATCTAGTTCCTCTGTTGCATGAGGGATTCCTCAATCAACAATTTGAAAAGATCTCATGTCCCATCATATTTCTTTTCTCTTGCCATGATAGGTCGCTTGGGTGTGCGAGAGCATTTGTCCTCAAGAGAAACAAGCTTGAGACCCAACTCTTTGTACTCCGACCTCGTTGGGGACATGCATTAAGACGACAAGGATTAGACCGCTCTGATACCACTGATCTAGATTTTATGAGTAGAACAAAATGAATACACATTGTTAACAGGTGCTTAACACAAAATAATAGAGATACAATAAAACTGGTTTTCTATTAATAAAGAAATAAGTTGGAAACTGTAAAATGCAGCGGAAACAAGCTTGCTAGAATGGTGGCGGCTTATCTCTGAGAAGAGATGTGATGGCTGCGCTCATTCACAAGAAGATGATTACTATGAGGCTCTCAAGGAATTTTTACAATAAGCAGGAATTTCAAAAACCCTAGACATCCAAAAACCTAACCCTAGGAGATGAAGCACCAAAAGTCATGTGGGCCCTGTTTGGGTAAGTTAGTACATCAACTTCCTGGGGTCGTAACTTTTTCATACGATCTCCATTTTAGGTGTATGATAGCCCATTGGAAAGGTATCATCGAGGAGATTCATTTTAGGCACAATATGGAGAGATATTACATATTTAAAACCCATTTCCCCCAAAAAACATCATTTAGGGCCTCAAAAAGGCTCCGGAAGTGAAAACTGCTAAAAATAGTAAATTACCAAAATTGCTAGAAAACTGTTTTGAGCCAGTTGGAAAAGGTGGGTGGCCACCGATATCCATATAGATCAGATATATAAGTTATAAAAAGAGAAAAGAAGAAAAGCAAGAAACTCTAGGTGGAACTAGAAAAGAAAGAAGACATTCAGAATTCAAACTCTGAATAACTATAACAAATGATCACTAAATTAAAGGTTCAAATAGAAGAAGACAAAATAATCAGAGAAGCACTCAAAGAACAACTAGAAGAAAAAGACAGGATCATTGGAAATTTGGAAGCAACTATTATTACTTTGAGAAAAGACCTTCAACAGAAGAATATGCAGAACAATTCAAAGGTTTTGGATAATATTATTAACATTCAATGGTCAGATCATGACAAGTCCAAGCTAGGATACAATCAGACAGAAAGAGGCTCAAGATACAAAACCACATATAAATAAACACAACCAAGAAGTTACACATAGACAATTATAGGAGAAAAGAAGTTTTACATGGAAGATCACAGGGACATTCCTCCACCTGGAAGAGTCACATTTAAAAATCAGCGATAGTCATAAATAAGCAGGCCTCGGGATGAAGAAGGATTCAAAAGAGTACCTCCTTTCAGAATATATTCAACTCCTAGGTATTAAACTATCTTTTTTGGTTTATGTTATGCATGTAATAATTTTGGACATAAAGCTGTAAATTGTAGAGCTAATAGTAGGAACATAAACAACTTTGACAGTTATGCACAAAATGGTTATCCAATAAGGCCTAGTGAAACAGAGAGAAGAAGCTACAACATGTTTGAATCTTTGAGCACTGAAGTGGAATGATACAAATGCAAGAAATTTAGACACATGGCCAAAGATTGTAGAATGACAATCCCTCCTAGAGAATCACAACAAAATAACAACAGTCACAGACATGAACCTCAACAGAGAATATGGATAAGAAAGCATGATCAGTTTAACAATGAAGAATGCACACTCACTCTACAGGCTAAACACAAGAAACGTGGTTGGTATGTTGACAATGGTTGTTCAAAGAACATGACAGGCGATGAAGACATGCTTCTTACTTTGAGAAAGGAAAGAGATGGATTAGTCTCTTTTGGAAATGATGACTCAACTAGAATAATTGGAAAGGGCACAATTAGAATTGGAAACAAGAATACCGAGGAAGAAATGTTCTCCTAGTGGAAGATATGAAACATAATCTTCTGAGTGTAATTCAAATGTGCGACCAAGGTCATAAACTTACGTTCGATTCATAGAAGTGTGAGATAATAAAAGAAGGATCAGGAAAATTGATTCCAACAGCTGCAAGAACTTCAAACAACATATATGTATTAAGTGAAATTGGAAATGAAAAGTGTTGTCTAGGAAAGGTAGATGAATTCTGGTTATGGAATAGAAGAATGGGTCACATAAAATTCAATAACCTCGTCAAATTCAGAAAAAATGAAGCAGTCAGAGAAATTCCACCGATCATGAAACCAACCAACACATTATGCAAGCGTTGTCAACAAGGAAAGCAAACAAAGACCATGTTCAAATCAAAGGAATACTCAACGACAATACCACTGGAAATTGTGCATACTGATATAGTTGGACCAACTAGAACAAAGGGATTAAAAGGTGAGAAATACTTTATGTTATTGGTCAATGATTATACAAGAATGACTATAGTTTGTTTTCTCAGGAATAAGTTAGAAGCATTTGAAAAATTCAAGGTATACAAGGAAATGGTTGAAAATGAAATGGATTAAAAAATCAAATGTTTGAGATATGATAATGGAGGAGAGTTTACTTCAATGGAATTTATGGACTTCTGCATTAAGCATGGAATAAAAAGACAATTTTTCGTTGCTAGGCCACCTCAACAAAATGGAGTTGTTGAAAGAAAGAATAAGGCAATACAAGAAATGGATCGAACAATTTTAATGGATTCTAAGTTGACAAATGTATTTTGGACACATGCAGTGCATACATCCGTTCACATTCAAAATAGAGTAATTCTCAGAAACAACAATGACAAAACTCCCTATGAGCTATGGAAAGGAAGACCAACAAATGTGAAGCACTTCAGATTTTTCAAAAGAAAATACTACATCAAAAGAGAAGATGATAGGATGAAAAAGTTTGACTCTCATGTGGACAAATGAGTACTTGTTGGTTACTCAAGTAAAATGAAAGAATACAAGTGTTACAATCTAAGACTCCACGAAGTTGTGGAAAACATCAATGTAACAATTGATGAAACAGGTGGACGAAAATTAAAGGAAGAAGTAAAAGAATCAGTGGAATAGGTTTACGAAGAAGAAGCAAAGGATGAAGAAGCTGCAGAAGGGGAAGATGAAGAATATCGGATATAAGTAGAAGATCAAGTTCAACAAGTACCTCCAAATACACCTAGAAAACGAGTACAAAATAATCATCCTTCAAATCATATTATTGGGAACAAAAATGTAGGAATTGAGACTAGAAGAAAAAATTGTTCACTAGAAAAACTACACCTAACACTCTTATCTTTGATTGAACCAAACAATTTTGAAGAAGCTAGCAAGGATGAATTCTGGAAAAAGGCCATGAATGAAGAATTGGATCAAATAGAGAAGAATGCCACTTGGGAATTGGTTCCAAGACCAAGGTAAAAGAATGTGATTGGCACAAAGTTGGTCTTCAAAAATAAATTGAATGAAGATGGACATGTTACCAGGAACAAAGATAGATTGGTATGTAAAGGATACACATAGGTTGAAGGGATGTTTTCCATAGTTTCCAAGATGGAAGCAATCCAATTGATATTAGCTTATGCATGCTCCAAGAATATTAAAGCGTATAAGATGGACATGAAATAAACCTTTCTGAACGGGGAACTAGTAGAAGAAGTCTACATTGAGCAACCAGAAGAATTTTAGTTGTCAAAAAATGAATATTATGTTTGTAGATTAAATAAGGCCTTGTATGGTTTCAAACAGGCTCCCAGTGCATGGTATTCTAGACTAGACAAAAACTTACAACAACAAGGGTTCATAAAAGGAAATGAAGACAACAACCTCTACATCAAGGTAACTCAAGATAATATTTTACTAATTGAAGTTTATATTGACGATATTATTTTTGGAAGTGATGATGACAGGTTAAGCCAGAAATTTGCAAAGATATGTAGAATGAATTTGAAATGTCATTACTTGGAGAACTATCTTTCTTTATGGGTCTTTTGATATGTCAAATAAGCCAAGAAATTTTCATTTATCAAACTAAGTATATCAGAGTAATGCTAAAGAGGTTGAGAATGGAATATTGCAAACCAATTAACACTCCTATGAAAACCAGTTGCAAGTTAAGAAAATATGATGATTCAAAGTCTACAAATCAGATGCATTACAGGTCAATGATTGGAAGATTACTTTATGTGACAACATCCAAACCAGATTTAATGCAGGCAGTTGGACATGTGTAACGATTTCAAGCGACACCAAAGGAATCACATGTTCTAGCAGTAGAGAGGATTTTTAGATATCTCAAAGGAACAAAAGAGTTTGGATTATGGTATCCAAAAGGAAATGATCTATCACTTATTTCCCACACAGATGCAGTTTGGGAAGGTTGCATTGATGACCAATGAAGCACCAGTGGAGTGACATTTTTCTTGAGTGAGTGTTTGGTATATTGGTTAAGCAAGAACCAATCATCAATATCATTGTCTACAACCGAAATAAAGTATATTGTGGAAACAACATGTTGTACACAGGTTCTATTGATGAAACAAACTTTGATAGATATACAGGTTGAGTATGATGAGCCCATTCCTATATATTGTGATAATACAAGCGATATCAATAGCTCAAGTAATCCAGTGATGCACTCCAAGATGAAGTACATTCTAATCAAGTATCACTTTCTATGGGAGCATGTTGCAGAGAAGAACATCATATTTGAATACATGGGAACAAAGGAACGGGTTGCATATATCTTCACAAAACCACTTCTAAGGGAATATTTTGAGTATCTTATCTAGAGAGTCGGAGTAATTTATACTCCAAAATGAATTATTTTGAATTCTTATCTTATATGTCTTAGATTTACATGAGGAAGCACCATATAGAGGACAGTTTAGGTTGGGGAAGCAGGTTCAGGAAGAGTTCAGTCATGGGGAGAAGCCCCCAGGATAGTTCAGTTAGGGGGAGCAACCCCAAGGAAAGTTTAGTTAGGGGGAGTAGCCCCAAAAGGAAATTTACCTTTTCCATTGATGTCAAAGGGGGAAAGATTCATCAGATGCATGACCAAGAACTATATGCTTGGAGAGACATCATAGAGGCATGATTCCAGGGGGAGCAATGGTCACAGGAAAGCATAAGAGATATGATTTCAGTATTGCATCAGAGTGTTTCCATCAATGCCAAAGTGAGAGATTGTTGATTAATTGGGCTGGTTGTGATTGATGTCAACCCTTGAAGCGAATCCGATATCAAATTATGGTAGCCCCAACAATATGGATAAGGGACTTCAATTTGATTGATGTATAATGGTATGAAGATTAATATATTTGCAGGTAAGAGTATTCTAGATGGATAGTAAATGTCATGCCATTTTTGGTGATATGTGGAACGTCACATAACTCCTCATGGTTAGAGAGTTATGGCCTTGTGAAGTTGGTGAATCCTCATGAGTTATCTATAAATCAAAGAAGTCAAAATTGTTCTAGAATATCCTACAAGAAGTTGACTAGTCAAGTGAGAGAAATTAAGAGTTAATCATGGGTTAAGTTGTCGCAATAAGAAAATAATTAAAAATAAATTAGTTGCAACTAGAAGTGGATAATCTACTATTTGTAGCAAAGTGGGTTAGAAGTGGACAAGTGGTTAGAAGTGGGTTAGCCCTAAAAGAAGGAAATTGTGTTAAGTTGGTTAGAAGGTAACCCCTTGAGGAAGCTACATGGAAGTATAAATAAGAGAGCAAGGATCTCCTATTAGCACCTATTAAGAACATTGAATATATTATTTTGTGTAAGGTTTATTATAGGTACTCATTGATACATATAAAGTTTCACAAGTGTGAGGTAGCACAAAGGGTTGACGACAAACGTTTCAAAATGACAGAAAATACTGAACAAAACCATAGGTTTTGAGGTGTACACGAGATGCAGTGGAGCAGGGCACATATGTAAACATGATAGCAATATAATAGGGCACATACATGAGGGTAAAGCCCTAGAAACTTGAGAATACGAAGATGCCATGTTTGTAGAGTCTGAAAGTAAGCTCCCAAGAAGGTCTATAATGATCAGGTACATCAGATCTATCTACTAGTTCGAAAGGTATGTCCTATTTCTGTGAGTAGTTCGATTTTGTTGTGTACATGAGAAATGGTTATGGGGGTTTGAGGATTTTCCCTATATAGATTAGTGGATGCATGGGACTTTATGTATAAGTAAGATATGCAGAATTACAGTGCTGGTATAATCAATATTTATCATTGATACAACTTGTTAGTGTTAAGGCACATCTTGTATTTCTTGGCATATGATTAAGGGTTTTTTTGGTACATTGTTGAGAGATTGTATTTGTGAAGTGGTTGATGTACTGAGAAGTTGTTTATTAGTAAGGGTTTGATGTCTAGTGCATGTGAGGGATATTATGCTTGTTCATGATTATACACACTTGTATGACACATGACTAGAGAGACACATATGCATTTGGTTAAAGGATATGTATGAGGATGTATGCACATGGCACAATTACAGTCTGGACATAGTGAAAGGTTGTAGGTTCATGTGACAGATGCTGAAGAGGTTCAAAGTTTTTCAGAGAGAGAAAACCCTAGTTTTCAAAAGGCATACACAGGATGCAGTACATATAGGTCATGTACATACGTGGGGTGTAGTATAGATAGGGCACATACATATGCGCGCTACATAACATATAGTTCATGTATATGTTGGTTTTGGTTGGTACAAGCTCAATACATGTATAAGTTGATTACAGGGTAGTGGTACAAGCTGGCTACAGGTCAGTGGTATAGGATTACAATGGTATATTTCACAGTGACAATGTGACAATGGTTTCATAATCTTACTTATATTTTAGTGCGGTAGGACAGGGCAATGATAAGTGGTTGTAGCCACCTTCTGGTTGTAGTTGGAGAACATAGGGGGTTGTAGCCTCCTTCTAGTTGTAGCCAAAGAATTGGGGAGTTGTATCTTCCCTTAGGTTGTAGCCTGAAAATATAGGGGGTCAGAGCCTCCTTCTAGTTGTAGCTGGAGAACAAAGGAAGTTGGTTCTTCCAATGAATGTAATTCTTAAAGACATATAAGAAAAAAAATTCCATGGTTTTCTCTCGCATTGGGTTTCCACATAAAAATACTGGTGTACTATGTATGTGTATGATTGTTCATTTGTTCATGGTTTATTTACTCTTCACTTATTGGATGATAATGCTATATTGATAATAAAGATAAATAACACTTGCATACTATGGTTAAAAGGATAAAAAATCTCTATTACTAATTCACCCCCCCCCTCTCAGTAATCCAACATGTCAATATAGAAAGAAAATGAAAATTCTAAAAGAGTATTTTTCTATAGCCTAGTCATAATTAAGGAATTGTTTAAGGATCCACACTTATCTAAAAGTACAAAAACCTTTGCCAATTTTATTGATTCTTAAAATACTAATTGTAAAATGTTTGGTGTTATTCTTGTAAAAGTATTCCAATTTCTAAGTATTTGTATATCTTTTAGAAAATATTGACAATTTTTAGAGTAAAATTATTTTATCTCATAAAAATTAGGTGAATAATTTAAAAAAAATAGAAATTAACAAATTATTTTTAGAAGGAAACAAGACAAATCATGAAGTTT
>JZKD02S1673060.1:108680-136450 GCA_000966675.3 Picea glauca | reverse complement strand
TTAAACATTATATGACATTAATGGTTATAACTTTTTGTAATCACAATCCAAATTAAACGATTTCATATAAGTAAAGTTAAACATCATATGGAAACAATAAATTTAAATGAGTGATACATCTCAAATTTAATTTAAAAATAGAGAAATCGATAATAATGTTGATCATTAACATACACATAATACATTTTATAAATCAAACAAAAACAACTACAACATTATATGAAAAACATAATATACATGAGCAATATACATATCAATATACATGACAAACATACATCTCAACAAAATTTGCAATAAACATGTCATATATACATCTCAAGTCAATATAAAACAATCAATATACAAGTCAATAAATACCACTACTAGCTAGGTCCACCACTAGAGCCATATATGTGAGTGTCTCTGCTACCAGAGGTAGAGGGTCTGTGAGTACCTATGTCAGAAAAAATGACAAAAGTACACTATCAAATATGTCTCCATCAAGATCAACCTATGCAATAATACCTGATGTGAACATAGTTTCCAAAGCATCAAAATCTTGTGACACATGTGGAGGAGGACGAGGAGGATCGATGGATAATGACACATGTGGAGGAGAAGGACAAGGATTGGTGGATGGTAACACAAGTGGAGGAGGAGGATCGATGGATGATGAGAAATGTGGAGGAGAAGCATGAGGATTGATAGATGGTGAGACACATGGAGGAGAAGCATGAGGATCGATGGATGGTGTAGACACATGTGGGGCGGGAGGAGGAGGAGGAGGAGAATCATAAGTGGATGTTGCAGACACATGTGGAGGGGAAGGTGCATGAGGATTAATGGATGGTGAATAAACATGTAGAGGGGGAGGAGGAGGAGGAGGATGGTGAGACATGGATGGTGCAGACATATGTGGAGGGGAAGCATGAGGATCGATGGATGGTGTAGAAACATGTGGAGGAGAAGTAGGAGGAGGAGAAGGATCGTGTGGTGTTTTAGAGGATCTGGATGGGTATGGTGATGAGCCAAATGGAGTAGAATCATGAGAAACATGAGAAGAATCCCTTGACCTGTCAATGAGGTTGATGACACCGAAAATATGATGAATCAATGATATCATGTGACGAGGAAGATTCATCCATATCGTAGACTACTATGTTACCTGTCATATGTCTCAAACCAGTGCAAGTGCCACTCCATGACTAACCACAACACCACGTAGGTGATCCACCACCTCTATCTGGACTCTCTGATCCAACCTGCATGGCATGCAGGGCCTATGTACTACATGATGCTCCTCTACCTCTTCCATATTCTCATCCTGTTGGGAAGGATCATCCCCAACATATGTGCCAATATATGCAAAATAATAGATAGTAATAATAAGATAATTGAGAAAAAATGTTACAATAAATTGTATGTGCATTAAATAAGACATACAAATATGCAACTAGATTTATCAAAACATAATGATATATTACATCTCTCATCTTGTGGCTCGACTACTGTAAATATGATGTTTGTACATCCTCTCCAATACATTCTCACATATGGGTATTGTACAACATTGAGGACATGATTTTCCTCTCCAACCAAAAAATCACATACCTCCCTACCAACCCGAGTACACGACCATTATAGCGGTCCCCTCTTGGGAAACAAATACCCCCACATGCGCAGAAAAGCATCAAACATAGGACTAGGAGGCAAGCGAGGTACTCATGGTTGAGGGGAATGAACCCTCTCAAAAAATAATGTAAATAACTTTTACATGAATGGGAATAATCTCCTCCCATCTAAAACGACACAACAATGATCTAATGCAAAAAACAACTATGTCAAAAAAATATTTGTCCACCTAATTAATCACGGCCTTTGCACTAAAATATCTACATAATACATCAAAGGGAAACTAATGCGCTTCCCATCATAGGTAAAGTCTAACATTTCCATGATAATAAGACACAAGAACCTAACCTCCTCTATATGAAATGAACTCATCTGCATCTAATCATCGGGAACCTGGAATCTCGAAGCAGAAAGAATGTTCAGACTAACATATCTTTGTACATATTCCAACTAGGTATCTCCTGCAACACCACGTGGTAGATCAGGGAATTGGGGCCAAACCTCTCCTTCATAGACAACCCAGTGATGAAACAAACATCCTCCTCTGTGGGATGATACCAAATATTGGGATCGACCTTGAATTCCTATCAACCATGATACTGATGACATATCAACTAATGTAACATAGAAGAGTTCCCCCTGAGGTATGTACCCTCCCAATAAAACTTGAGGAGGCCAACATCCCTCAAAATGGCACATGTATATGGTGTAATAAGAAAAATGAACAACTCCCTCTCCCTCTCTCGGGCCTCCCACCCACGTAAAAATATGTACGTTTCAACCCACTGCTGTTGTTTCTCATCTCATCATCGTCCTCTCTGATTCACATACAATTATTTTTAGGCACACACAGACACACATATAAAATGAATTCAAATTATAAAACATAGACATATATAAATAACTTGTATTTAACAAAAAAATAAAATTGATTTATGTTTTAAAAAATATGTAGAAAAGTAACCAACGCCCCTAAAACAATCACTACCCATCGTCACTGGTGCTCCATATGAGAAAAATTACACCACCATGCAATGTTGTTACTATCAGACACCATTGCTCCACATTTATTGTCGCACTGCCACATATTTTAGTGGTGTGTCCCATAAGATCTACCATGTCGCTAAATTGTGAAATATCCGGCCCCATGCCATGGTTTTAACAACACTGATGCATGTTTTGGACCTCAAAGCATCGCTAGGTTATTTTTTTTTATTGTAAATTAAGTTGTGTAATGTGCTAATATGAATGCACCATGAAATATCCCAAACCCAATGGATTTGGATATCTACTGCTGAACTAGTGTTCTGAATCTCGGATCTGATACTCTAGGAGTTTCTGGATGCGTTTTAATTAATTGTTTAACATGCTTGGTGATTTTTTCATTTGTGTGTCATACAAATAAGGTTTGAATATATACATGAAGTATGAAAAGTAATGAACCAATGCAATCTCAATAGCATGTATTATATGGAAAAAGAAGGAAATACAACTGATATGCGAAAAGCAGAGAAATAATCATCAAATGTATCTCATGGATCATCATTGGAATACAATGCCACTAATACAAAATAACCGTGAACAAAATATGTGGATAGATCTGCACAAGAAAAGATAAATTGACAAAATGCAGTTCCAAAAACTCATGACAACTGCTGCAAATGCTGGATAACTCACCTTGGTGGATATACTTGACGAATTCGCTTGAAAACTATCCCAAAATGAGTGCCTTGGCCCCTAGGCTTCTTCTGGTAAATGTCAGACTAGATATATTACCCCTGAAGCTCTGGATGAACCCCGAATGACATCCCCTAGGGGGTTGTGCACCTCCTAGGCTCTATGAGTGTTCCATAGAGATTACATCGATGAAATCCACTGATGTATGTCTCGAAATGTGTGCCCTGACCTCCTCTGTAATGGTTCATAAGGGTTTCCTTTGATCTGATCCAAAAAACCCCTTGTAACCCCAAATGGCCCTCCTCAAGAGATGCACACTTTTTAGCTGTCTAATGCACCGTGGTAGATTCCACCATTAGAATCTAATGACTAGTGGATGAAAAGAAGTTCCCTGGATGATCCTCAACTGGGTCGGAAGGAATCAATGAGATAAGCCCTAGTCTCGTGCATCTAGACAAAATGCTCTCTAACCCTTGTGCCCTCACTCGCTGCACTGTACAATCTCTACAGTAGATATGAATACTCCTTAAATGGCACAATGAAACACCTAGATGGTATCTCCAATAGTCTAGGGTGTTTCTTTGAACACCAAAACCAATCTAGGTGGTGGTTTCCTCCATAAATTCACAAAACATCAAAGAGATCGATTTCCTCCTCTGGAAACTATTCTCAACATCAAATCATAACATAATAAGGAATTAGGTCAAATTCCTCCTTTTATACCTTCCCCGATCTAATTATTCATTGACATCACTTATGCTAGGTTATTTTCCTCACAAGGTGAGTAATTAATTAATTAAGTCTCCCCCTCAACACCTTTTCTTCTATTTCTTCGTCGACTTTAGCTTAAGTGACTTTTCCTATGATTTTTGGCTTAATTTACCATTTAGCCACTTATTCACCCTTATTTATCCCTTTGTTCCCTGTTTGTGCCTAAATATAGTCTACGGGAAAAAATAGACTACTAAGTCACTCCTTGCTGGCCTACTCCTGGGAACAGGACATCACAATCCTCCCTTCTTGAGATTTCTTGTCCTCAACCAACATCAATCCTATGTGATACAATATATGCTCTCCCTCCCATGTGGCATCCTCCATTGGAATTCCCCTCCATCTGACCAAGCACTCCCCGATGACCCTGCTCCTCAATTTTCTCTCTTTCTTCTCTAGCATCTCTTTCGGTACTAGCTCCAACCGACCCTCCTCATCCAAGGGTGGAAACTCCTCTGAAATGATAACCTATTATCCCACTGCCTTTTTAAGGAAAGAAACATGAAATACGTTGTGAATCTTGCTGCCCTCCGGTATCTATAACTCATATGCCACCTCACCTACCTTCCTGATGAATCTGTATGGTCCATAGAATCTAGGCTTCAACTTCTTTGCTCCTCTTCTTTTCAAGGAATACTGTATGTATGGTTGTAATCGTAGAAAAACTAAGTCCCCTACCTCGAAAATGCTCTCTGTCCTCTATCTGTCTGCATAGATCTTCTGTTGGTTCTAAGTTTCCTGTAAGTTCTCCTTTACTGCTTGTAGAATCCTATGACTCTCCTCAACCTAGTCTTTGGCCCCCGGGGCCCTGCTATCCCCAAACACATTATCCACAAAAGTGGGTGCATTGTATCCATACAATGCTCTAATTGACGACATCCTGATAGAAATATGGTAAGTTGTGTTGTAACAATACTCACCCATGTGCACTACTTCCCCCCCACATAGTTTCTCAGATACCCCTCCACCCATTTGTTGACAATATATGTTTGTCCATCTATCTGTGGGTGGTAGTTGGTACTTGTGGCTATCTCTATGCCCACCAACCAGACGAGCTCTTGCCAAAATGAGCTAATGAAGCACCCATATCTGTCATTGACTATATTCCTGGGTAAGTCGTGCAACCATAAAAACTCTATGAAAAATAGCTCCACTACCTGTATGGCCTTATAGTCTATGGGTATGGAAAATAAGTGTGCAAATTTTGTCAGCCTTTCGACCACTACAAATATACAGTCCCTGTCTCACACTCGAGGAATACATGTAATAAAGTCCATAGAAATTCTCTCCCATTTCTGCTCCGGAATGGGTAGAGGCTAAAGTAACCCTGCAGGGTGTGTCTGCTGACAAGTCGTGGACTCTTGAATGTGTTTCAGTACATCATCCTTGAGACCCTTCCATGAGAATATTTCCCTGATCTTCCTATAAGTATTGAAGTAGCCCCGATGCCCAGTTGCAGGCGAATTATGACACACCAAAATATTCGCTTTCAAGGTAGATTCCAGAACCAAGTAGATCCATTCTTTGTAGAAAATGACATCGACTATCACTTGATATCTATCATCAAATACCTATCCATCAAATAACTCACAAGAAAATTGTTTTTTGGAGTACTCCACCAACAAATGTGCCTTCCAGTCTATGCAAATATCCATCATCGAACACCCTGCTGGTCTCCTGGACGTTCCTTTTTCCTTTAACATACTCAATGTCAAAGTCAAAGGATTGGATCTTCAAAGCCCATTTCTGCTGTCTCTCACTGAGGTATTTCTGATCTAGGAAATACTTGAGACTGTTGTGATCAGTCTTCACTACAAATATTCTACCCACTATATACTGCTTGAATTTTTTTCAGGCATGCATGATTGCCAACATTTTCTTATCGTAAATCGAGTAGAGTCTCTCTGAATCATTGAGCTTTCTGTTCTTGAAAACAATGGGATGGCCTTCTTGCATCAAAACTGCTCCAATCCCCACCCCTGATGTGTTGCACTCTAAGAAAAATGATCGAGATAAATCCATAAGGGATAGAACATGGCATGTGCTCATAAACTCCTTCATTTTCTCAAATGTCTACTGTGACTCATCCTTCCAATGAAAAGTACCCTTCTTGGTTAGATCTATGAGTGGTTCTCCCAACTGTGAAAATCCTCTCACAAACCACCTGTAGTAACTGCATAACCCAAAGAATCCCTTTAGCTCCATGAGGTTCTTGGGTGTGGGCCAATCCAAAATGGCCCTAATATTCTCTTGATGAACCTGTACTCCTTGCTCACTGATGATAAGCCCTAAGTACAATAGTTATCTCATCCCAAATTCACATTTGGAATCCTTGGAATATAATGAATGTGCTTGCATAATTCCCAATACCTCCTCCAAATGTGCCAGATGGTCATGGCCCCTGGAGATGTGATTCATGCAAGAATGAAAAGTGGAAGGTGCATTGGTCAATCCAAATGGTATGACCAAGAAATAAAAATGTACAAAATGACATCTAAATGTTGTCTTCTCTATGTCCTGCTCTCTGATGTTGATACGATGATATCCTGACCACATGTCAATCTTGGTGAAGAAAAATTCCCCATGTAACTCATCCATCAACTCATCTATGCGTGGAATGGGGTGCATGTTCTTGATAGTTTTCTTATTGAGAGGTCTGTAATCAATGCACATGCTCAATGTGCCATCCTTCTTTAGTACCAGAGCGACTGAAGAAGCAAAAGCACTCATGTTGGGCCTGTTGTGCCCCATCACAATAAATTATTTGATTGCTTTCTTGATCTCGTCCTTGAATCTCTTGGGGTGCCTATAGAGCGTCGTGATCACCAATGTATCCCCTGCCTCCAACTCAATCGTATGATCAAATCCCCTTTCTGGTAGTGTCCTTGGTGGTATCGACCCAAACACTAGCTCATACTGACTCATAAGCTTCCTAATCTGTGGATGGTAATGCTCTCTACCTTATGAATCCTTCTGAGTGGTGATCGAACACTCTATTATATATTATACACCACCGTGATGGAAGATCCGCTCCATCCTCTTCGCTGATACTTCTCAGGGTGCTCCTGTAGACATACCTCTCAGTACCACTCTCGATCCAATGGTGTCTCTAAATCTCATGGTCAACGTCTGTTATTTGAACCCAATCTACCCCAATGAATATAGCCAATTTACGCCCAACACTACATATGTAAATGATAGGTCAACTACATAAAAGGTATCCGTCATGGTGTAGTTGACTAGATTGACATTTAGGTCTGGGACCATGTCCAAGCAGGTCATCGTGTATCCATATTCCACTGCCACATGGAATCCCTCAAAATCCGCAGTTCTTAACCCCCTCCTGGCTACTAAGGACGCATCTATGAAATTGTGGGTGGCCCCACCATCAACTGGAGCTATCATGCATTTCCCCTGTACAAGGCCCTTGAGCCTAAGAGTGTTGTACTCAGGTACTCCAGAAAGGGTTGCTATGGTCCCCCCTTTCACCTCTCTATGAGATTTTGTCTCCTCCTTTGGCTGTGCCTCTGTCTAAATCTAGGATTTCTTCGGCTGCCACTCCAGCTCGTGTGTAGTCTCATCCTATGAATCATCGTATGCTTATGCACCGATCTCCTCCTCACTTCTCGATTCCAACTCAATGTAGTGGATCTACCCCTTTCCCATGCATATATTCCCTATGACCCAAGGGTTTCTGCAAGAGAAGTGAAGCTTCTTCCTCATCAACTCCAGTCTGGTGTCATCGTCCAACTTGGGCTTACCCTTCCATTCCCTTTGAGGAATTTTTTGATCCCCGTCTCTCTGTGGTACAAAGGGTTTGGTAAAGGTTTTATGTTTCAACGTTGAGTCCCCCATGTCTCTTGTGCGCACAATGGCCTCCTATAGGGCGTTAGGCTTGAAATCCTTAAACAAACCCCTCAATGGATTTGTCAACACCTCAATGAACAACATCACCAACTTGTGCTCTGATATATATGATATGACCACTGCCTTCCATTGGAACTCTGTGATGAAGGCCTCAACTGACCCTATCTGTATCAACTATGTAAGATCTCTGAAATGGAGCTTTGGATCTCTCCTGTCAAAAATCTCCATCAACCTCTTGGTGAACTCCAAGTATGAAATAATGTGGTTGTGACCCAAAGTCACCAACCCATGGTACCACCACTCATGGGCCTCCCCATCCAAGTGCAAGGTGGAGAAGTTGATAGCTTCTGACTTTGTCATTGGGTTAAGCTTGAAATATGTGTCAATATTCTATAACCATGTTTGAGATGAGCATCGTGATGATCTGTCGAAATTAGAAATGTTCACCTTTCCCAATTTCTTGATGAAATCCATGTTTTGAGTTTGCACATTTCCCCTCTGTGCCTCCCAGGGCCTGTTCCGATACCTGATTGAAAAATACTCTAGCAAACTCATGTATGCATGGAACTCTAGTCCTAGTGCCAAATAATCTCTCCTATACTCTCCGAATGGGTCCCATGGCACTGCCTGTCCCTGACCTAGCTATCCTCATGCCTACCTTGGCTGTCCCAATGTCTGTCCCCCCTAGAACTATAGATATAATGGTCAGGGAATCCTCCCATATGATGTATAGGCATGGATAGGTGAAGGGTGCCCACTCACTCCACCATGATATCCACTAGAGTCAGTGGCCCCACCTCCATGGTGTCCTCCTGAACCAGTCACTCTTGTTGCGACATTGGCACCCATAGTTCTCACGCTGTGCTGGATAATTTGTGTGATGATGGCCATCTGTGCTATGGATTTCATCATTTCCCATTGTCCTCTGGCTAGCCCCTCCCCCCTGGTGTCTCATGCCTATCACCCATATTCCTCTATATCTCTTCCTATGTGTCAGAACTGATGTGATCTATGTCCTCTAACTCTGGCTCTATATCTGACTGAGTGTGGAAGGGAGTGTAGTTCCTTCTGTTCCCATCTCTTCTGTCTCTACTATGTCCTTTGCGGTACTGAATGTACTCGTCTCCAATATGTTCTCAGCCCTCATAGTATTCTCCACATGTTCCTTGAATCATGGGGTCATGAGAAGAACTTCTTCATAGACTGGCAGGAAGAAGGCTATGATACCATTAAAATATCCTAAACCCAACAAATTTGAATATCTATTGTTGAACTAGTGTTCTGAATCTTGGATCTGATACTTTGGGGGTTTCTGTATGTGTTTTAATTAATGCTTTAACATGATTGGTGATTTTTGCATGTGTCTGTCATACAAATAAGGTTTGAACATATATATGAATCATGCGAAGTAATGAACAGACACAATCTCAATAACATGTATTATATGGAAAAAGTAGGAAATACAAATGATATGCGAAAAGCATAGAAATAATCACCAACTAGATCTCATGGATTGTTAGTGGAATACAATGCGACTAATAAAAAATACCCATTGTTGACACTTAGAACTGAAATGGGTTGCAACAAATCAATACTGAGGCAACCTCGAACCACTTTGGATTGGGAGCTTCCCCTTCCAACCCGAGAGGGATCTCTCGATCAATGTCACAATAGGAATTTAAGTAGCGTGAAAAAGGTGGGCAGATTTATGGGTAAATGGTGGTCTTGTATTTTTGGAGTTTGGGGGTTAAACCAGGGAAATGGTCCATTGGGCATGGAGTCAAATTAAAACCGAGGAAAAGAGACAATAGTGGAGATCAAATAACTTGCGGAAAGTGAGACAAAGTAAGTCTATCTTTCAGTGCTTTGATAAATCATGATGTGGTAGCGGAAAGAAAAAGGAAAGGCTGATGTAGCAAAGGATATATGAAAAATTCTGAAAGTGTAGACTGGTCTTACACCCGCTGATAGCTGGTGCAGAGGAAAGACATCAAACAATTACAGAAAACCCAAATCCATTCGTTATAGTAGTGGTCATACTAAAGTATAACGAAGCACATCAGTTAGAAGAAAATGAAATGAAACGCAGTTGCGACGGAATAAAGAAGAAATAACATTATGAAAATGATAACACATCAACTGTGAGTAAGGAGCATATCAAACAAATTCCAAACACATTTAACACAGCTGAAAAAGAGGAAAACATGCTGAAGGAATCGACCGTGATGAATCTCACAGTCTGAAGAAAAAAATCATCTTTATTATCTCATTCTGATTTACAAAATAACTCAGCCATACAATGGAACCCCTCTTCATAGAGGTTTTCCCTCAATGCTGCACTCATGCACTCCCCCCCCCCTCCCTTTCTGTTGCATCAACACCTATTTAATTACCCTCACCCACAATACGTTACATCACTCATATCTATGCGTTTACAAAAATAATCTAAAAGAAATATGAAACGATTCATCTTCATGGAAAACTGCAACTGCCAGGTGTTCTGCCGTTACTAGCATTGGTGTGCGCTGGAAAAAAAATTGTTCGGATACCCCTAGTCTCTTCCATTTTAGCAACATGTGTCTTCACTACCCAACATAGAGAACCTTCCCCATAATGCTTGAACCATTCCCAGCTTATCATGTTTATGTGCAATCTGTAGTAAAGTTCCAGTGGTAGTATTTTTACGCCCACGTATAATAGCTATATCATTGCACACTTACAGGGGAACATACTGCACTTGATCACCACTGCTGGTAGAAAAAACAAATAAGTTTCTAAGATTTTGTGGAGAATGGTTAGTTTGTCCCCCACTTTCTGATTCAGATCTGTCTACTGGTGTAATGGTATCCATCTCACTTCTCCAGTTGAAAGAGCCCTCTTCATTAACATCTTTTCGCCCATTCTTAGGCATCAGAGATTTGACAAGTATTGTCTGAGTATCAACAATTACTGAATCATTATCATCTACAACATACAAAATTTTCTGAATGGCCGCTACCACTGGAAGCTGCTCCAACTCTTCATTTTGAATAAGGATTTCTATATCTCGAAGTTTAGCAAAGTAGAAGTCCCTTTCCTTCTCTAAATTGTTCACAGAAAGCTTTAATTCCGAAACCTGCTCACTCATAGCTTGAAAGTGCTCTACAGAAACATACCCGGGAGGCACTGGAACATGCTTCCTTTGCTTACTTCCACTTGGACCAACTCCAAATCCATCTGTACGTCGAATTGCTGAAGACGAGTTAGATTGAACTGATTTTAAAATTCCTCCGATGCCCTTATTCTGGGACGAGCATTGCATTGAAGACATTCCCTTTTACATTGTAGAAATTTTAAGAAAGTCCTTAAGCACAGGGTGGTTTTGAATGCTACCAGATTGTAGCAAGTATATGTTCTCGTAGTGAACAGTAGTCCTTTGCCCCTTTTTGGGGCCAACAAGCCATAAAATATCATATGTACACATACACTGTTCTTCACCATTCACACGAATATGCTTGAACCGAGAGACCTTCTCAAGATCAACGTCGAAATAATGAATACTCTCGGGGCTTTCTTGCTCATCTGGGTAGCACGACATGCAGACGATACACCCTAGGATTACTATCTGGAAATTCTCATCTTCAAGCTACCTCGACGGAGGACGAAACTTCTCATACAATTCCTTCCGGATTTTCACATCCTCCACCTCCAACTTTTTGTCGCATTTGTCCGAAAAACCTTCGTAGTGAACTATGAGTTTTCCATACTGCAGCCAAACGGAAACATAATACCATGAATCGTCACCGTTGCTAGGTTGGAATTCAAGACCGTCGGCAATAATCCTCGAACAACGGGCACTGGTCATACTGAATCAAGAGGCTAATTGTAGGAAAGCTCAGCCGACTTCTGAGAATTCTGAGACGGGGATTGCATAGTGAAATATATGCAGAATGAATGAACGGTGGGTGGTGAAAGAAATGGTCGTGCGACGTCATATGAAAGAAAATGGCAAGGGGTTTGATTGATAAGGTGAAATTAAATTTGCATGGTGGTAATAACTATACTTGTGTCTTCCATTGACCCCATTCAGCTGTACTTCAATCTTGAAGGTGGTAGCCTCGGAACTAGACATAGATCGCAGGTTTGACTCTCTTCAATTGAGTTCAGGCCCTGTTGTTGCTTTCCGTTATGCGTGATCTCTGAAGGCCACTCAGAGCAATCTAGTGAATATGGCCCTGCAGGCAAGCCTCGTTACTGTGCATGGTGAATGTTAAAGAAACACGGTGAACGCGCTCTCTCACCATCTCCACATTTGATAGGGACATTAATCACTCGATGGTACTGAGGAGAAGAGAGTATACAGAGCTAAACAGAGACCTCCGAGATGTGAATGATGGTATTTTTCTTGTAATTTCAACGATTTTGACGTGCCATTGGGCCTATATCTTTAGCCCTCTCAGTGCCATCACTTCCATTCTCTGCATAGCCACAGGCAATCAATTATCGAGAGAAACGCATTCAAACGGCCCTTGACAACATTGTCAGTCCTGCCAGGGGAATCTTTCTGACTTATCAATTTGTAGTTTATGCATTAATGACACCAGGCAGGTCACTAGTAGAGGTTGGAATTAAACTCTTATCAGTCTTGATAGTTTCATATTTTTAAATTACTAGTTCGACCAACTGTTTCTCCATATTGAGACCCATTTCCCTCAGTTGAAGCATTCTCCTTTGTATCTTGCTTATCATTCTCAACAATTGACTCTGAAGACACCATGAAGCTTGCATTTTCCATAGAAAACTTGCATTCCAAACCCAATGATATTGATTCGGGAACATCTGGACGTTGTACACTTGCATGCCTCTCCCAAGTAATGGGGAAAAAATGATCCAGTTCTACAGATATCTTTCCTTCAGGAGACTGTAGAACCTTTGCCGATTTGTGAGCTCCATATCCAAATGCACTTTGTATACGATAGAAGTTTTCTTTGCTCACACTCCTCCCAAGATTATTATTTCCACGTAATGGATCAACTACATTCAAGAACTTGGAGATAAATTGTCGACTATTACTATCATGGCCATTTGGAACATCAGAGTACTTATCAATATATTTCTTTAGAAATTCCTTACTAAGCAACAATTCACCTCCATCTGTTTGAGGTGGTTCGACTGTTATTTGTGGAAGAGTGACTTTAGGAACAAGACCTTGTATGCTGACACAATAATTGTCCCAATCGAACTTGCTAAAATAATCCAGAAATCTAAATAAAACCTCTGGTGGACCCTGTAGTGATGCATGGAAAAGATGAAAAATATACAGGACCAATGTCTCCAAAGCATATGTAGAAATAATTTCATGATGAGCGCCAAGAATATGGCTTTCATAATAGCACCATGATTTAACAAGTATAATACTACGTTTGAATAAGTGTTTCTTCCCAATCAACATATTAAAATCCTCAAGAAAGCAAAGGCTACCAAGTCCTCCAAGCTGATTGAAGGAGATGTCTACAACAATGTTTTCAACAAGACATTTCACAAGCTTGACCTTGGGCAACACAGTCAATTTTGATATCTGTTACAACATTGGCTCCCTCTAGGGATGGTACTTTCTAGTAAATTGCCAAGAACAGTAGACCAGGTGCCTCCATCCATTGGGCGACCTAGTGTGAAAGCTATAATTTTGAGTTCTCCTGCCAGTGAAATCACCATCAGAAAATTTTAATGGAGTCGCTAGAGCATGTGCAACCAATATTTGCCTATGACCGACTGCTCAACCAGGCCTTAGGACTATGACAATGTCATTCTCCCTGGGATAGATATCAACTTCGAAAATCCCCAGGAACGACGCCAAAATGTTGACACTTAGAACTGAAATGGGTTGCAACAAATCAATCCCGAGGCAACCTCGAACCACTTTGGATTAGGAGCTGCCCCTTCCAACCCGAGAGGGATCTCTCGATCAATGTCACAATAGGAATTTAAGTAGCGTGAAAAAGGTGGGCAGATTTATGGGTAAATGGTGGTCTTGGATTTTTGGAGTTTGGGGGTTAAACCAGGGAAATGGTCCATTGGGCATGGAGTCAAATGAAAACCGAGGAAAAGAGACAATAGGGGAGATCAAATAACTTGTAGAAAGTGAGGCAAAGTAAGTCTATCTTTCAGTGCTTTGATAAATCATGATGTGGTAGCGGAAAGAAAAAGGAAAGGTCGATGTAGCAAAGGATATATGCAGAATTCTGAAAGTGTAGGCTGGTCTTACACTCGCTGATAGCTGGTGCAGAGGAAAGACATCAAACAATTACAGAAAACCCAAATCCATTCATTATAGTAGTGGTCATACTAAAGTATAATGAAGCACATTAGTTAGAAGAAAATGAAATGAAACGTAGTTGCGATGGAATAAGGAAGAAATAACATTATGAAAATGATAACACATCAACTGTGAGTAAGGAGCATATCAAACAAATTCCAAACACATTTAACACAACTGAAAAAGAGGAAAACATGCTGAAGGAATCGACCGTGATGAATCTCGCAGTCTGAAGCAAAAAATCATCTTTATTATCTCATTCTGATTTACAAAATAACTCAGCCATACAATGGAACCCCTCTTCATAGAGGTTTTCCCTCAGTGCTACACTCATGCGCGCCCCCCCCTCCCTTTTTGTTGCATCAACACCTATTTAATTACCCTCACCCACAATACGTTACATCACTCATGTCTCTTTGTTTACAAAAATAATCTAAAATAAATATGAAATGATTCATCTTCATGGAAAACTGCAACTGCCAGGTTTTCTGCCGTTACTAGCATTGGTGTGCACTGGCAAAAAACTCGTTCGGATACCCCTAGTCTCTGCCATTTCAAAAACATGTGTCTTCACTGCCTATCATAGAGAACCTTCCCCATAATGCTTGAACCATTCCCAGCTTATCATGTTTATGTGAAATCTGTAGTAAAGTTCCAGTGGTAGTATTTTTACGCCCATGTATAGCAACTATATCATTGCACACTTACAGGGGAACAGGCTGCACTTGATCACCACTGCTGGTAGAAAAAACAAATAAGTTTCTAAGATTTTGTGGAGAATGGTTAGTTTGTCCCCCACTTTTTGATTCAGATATGTCTACTGGTGTAATGGTATCCATCTCACTTCTCCCGTTGAAAGAGCCCTCTTCATTAACATCTTTTGGCCCATTCTTAGGCATCAGAGATTTGACAAGTATTGCCTGAGAATCAACAATTACTGAATCATGATCATCTACAACATACAAAATTTTCTGAATGGCCGCTACCACTGGAAGCTGCTCCAACTCTTCATTTTGAATAAGGATTTCTATATCTCGAAGTTTAACAAAGTAGAAGTCCCTTTCCTTCTCTAAATTGTTCACATAAATCTTTAATTCCAAAACCTGCTCACTCACAGCTTGAAAGTGCTCTACAGAAACATACCCGGGAGGCACTGGAACATGCTTCCTTTGCTTACTTCCACTTGGACCAGCTCCAAATCCATCTGTACGTCGAATTGCTGAAGACGAGTTAGATTGAACTGATTTTAAAATTCCTTCGATGCCCTTATTTCGGGATGAGCATTGCATTGAATACATTCCCTTTTACATCGTAGAAATTTTAAGAAAGTCCTTAAGCATAGGGTGATTTTGAATGCTGCCAGATTGTAGCAAGTATATGTTCTAGCAATGAACAATAGTCCTTTGCCCCTTTTTGGGGCCAGCAAGCCATAAAATATCATATGTACACATACACTGTTCTTCACCATTCACACGAATATGCTTGAACTGAGAGACTTTCTCAAGCTCAACGTCGAAATAACGAATACTCTCGGGGCTTCTTGCTCGTCTGGGTAGCACGACACGCAGACGATACACCCTGGGCTTACTATCTAGCAATTCTCATCTTCAAGTCACCTTGACGGAGGACAAAACTTCTCATACAATTCCTTCTGGCTTTTCACATCCGCCACCTCCAAATTTTTGTCGCATTTGTCCGAAAAACCTTCGTAGTGAACTATGAGTTTGCCATACTACAGCCAAACAGAAACATAATACCATGAATCGTCACCGTTGCCAGGTTGGAATTCAAGACCCCCGACAATACTCCTCGAACAACGGGCATGAGTCATACTGAATCAAGAGAATAATTGCAGGAAAGCGCAGCTGGCTTCTGAGAATTCTGAGACGGGGATTGCATAATGAAATATATGCAGAATGAATGAACGGTGGGTGGTGAAAGAAATGGCTGTGCAACGTCGTATGAAAGAAAATGGCAGGGGGTTGATTGATAAGATTACATTAAATTCGCACGGTGGTAATAACTATACTTGTGTCTTCCATTGACCCTAATCAGCTGTACTTCAAGCTTGAAGGTGGTAGCCTCGGGACTAGACATAGATCGCAGGTTCGACTCTCTTCAGTTGAGTTCGGGCCCTGTTATTGCTTTCCCTTACGCGTGATCTATGAAGGCCACTCAGAGCAACCTAGTGAATGTGGCCCTGCAGGCGAGCCTCGTTACTGCGCGCGGTGAACGTTACAGAAACACGGTGAACGCACTCTCTCACCGTCTCCACATTTGACAGGGACGTTAATCACTCGATGGTGCTGAGGAGAAGAGAGTATACAGAGATAAACATAGACCTCCGAGCTGTGAATGATGGTATTTTGCTTGTAATTTCAGTGGTTTTGACGTGCCATTGGGCCTGTATCTTCAGCCCTCTCAGTGCCATCGCTTCTATTCTCTGCATAGCTAGAGGCAATCAATTATCGAGAGAAACGCATTCAAACGACCCTTGATAGCATTGTCAGTCCTTCCAGGGGAATCTTTCTAACTTATCAACTTGTAGTTTATGCGTTAATGACACTAGGCAGGTCACCAGCAGAGGTTGGAATTAAACTCTTATCAGTCTTGATAGTTTCAGATTTTTAAATTACTAGTTCGACCAACTGTTTCTCCATATTGAGACCCATTTCCCTCAGTTGAAGCATTCTCCTTTGTATCTTGCTTATCATTCTTAACAATTGACTCTGAAGACACAATGAATCTTGCATTTTCCATAGAAAACTTGCATTCCAAACCCAATGATATTGAGTCGGGAACATCTAGACGTTGTACACTTGCATGCCTCTCCCAAGTAATGGGGAAAAAATGATCCAGTTCTGCAGATATCTTTCCTTCAGGAGACTGTAGAACCTTTACCGATTTGTGAGCTCCATATCCAAATGCACTTCGTATACGATAGAAGTTTTCTTTTCTCACACTCCTCCCAAGCTTATTATTTCCATGTAATGGATCAACTACATTCAAGAACTTGGAGATAAATTGTCGACTATTACTATCATGGCCATTTGGAACATCAGAGTACTTATCAATATATTTCTTTAGAAATTCCTTGCTAAGAAACAATTTGCCTCCATATGTTTGAGGTGGTTCGGCTATTATTTGTGGAAGAGCGACTTTAGGAACATGACCCTGTATGCTGACACAATAATTGTCCCAATCGAACTTGCTAAAATAATCCAGAAATCTAAATAAAACCTCTAGTGGACCCCGTAGTGATGCATGGAAAAGATGAAAAATATATAGGACCAATGTCTCCAAAGCATATGTAGAAATAATTCCATGATGAGCGCCAAGAATACGGCTTTCATAATAGCACCATGCTTTAACAAGTATAATACTACGTTTGAATAAGTGTTTCTTCCCAATCAACAGATTAAACTCCTCAAGAAAGCAAAGGGTACCAAGTCCTCCAAGCTGATTGAAGGAGATGTCTACAACAATGTTTTCAACAAGACATTTCACAAGCTTGACCTTGGGCAGCACAGTCAATTTTGATATCTATTACAACACCCGTGAACATAAGATGTGGATAGATATGCACAAGCTAAGATAGATCGACAAAATATGTTTTCGGAAACCCATGACAACTGCTGCAAATACTGGATAACTTTCCCTGTTGACTATACTCGACAGATCTACCTGAAAACTGTCCCAAAATAATATCCTTGGCCCTTAGGCTCCTCCTGGTAACTGCCAGACTGAATATCTGACCCCTGGAGCTTTGGATGAACCCCAGATGACATCCCTTGTGGGGTTTCACACCTCCTATGATATGTGAGTATTCCCTAGAGATTATATTGATAGAATCCACTGATATCTATCTCAAAATGTGTGCCCCAGCCTCCTTTGTATTAGGTCAAAAGGGTTTCCTCTGATATGATTCGAAAAACCCCCTGGAACCCCAAATGCCCCTCCTCAAGAGTTGCACACTTCGTGGTTGTCTGATGTGCCTTGGTAGATTCCACCATCATAATCTAATGACTGGTGGCTCAAAATAAGCGCCCCGGGTGATCCTCAACTGGGTCAGAAGGAATCAACAAGATAAGCTATGGTCTCGTGCAACTACACAAAACCCTCTCTATCCCTTGCGCCCTCACTGAATACACTACGTAATCTCTGCAATAGATCTGAATACTCCTGAACTGGCATGGTGAAATACCTAGATGGTATCTTCAATAGACTAGGGTGTGTCTTCTAACACTAAAACCAATCTAGGTGGTGGTTTCCTCCATAAATACATAAAACATCAAAAAGGTCGATTTCCTCCTCTGGAAATTGTTCTCAACATCAAATCATAACATAATGAGGAATTAGGTCAAATTCCTTCTTTTATACCTTCCCCGATATAATTCTTCGTTGACATCACTTAAGCTAGGCGCTTTTCCTCCTAAGGTGATTAATTAATTAATTAAGTCTCCCCCTCAACACCTTTTCTTCTATTTCTCCATTGACTTTAGCTTAAGTGACTTTTCCTATGCTTTTTGGCTTAATTTATTGTTTAGCCACTTATTCACCCTTATTTCTCCCTTTGTTCCCTATTTGTGCCTGACTATAGTCTATGGGAACAAATAGACTACTAAGTCACTCCATGTTGGCCTACTCTTGGGAACGAGACATCACACACCAGTGCTACCATGTTATTGGTGCACCACCATTTTGTTTAGCTATGTGTTGTGTTGTATAGAGAACCAACTATAGGGTGTCAAATGAGACACCCCGATATGCCAAGTCATTCAATATTTTGCCTGGTTCAATTATTTTAACAACACCGATGCATATGGTTAACATGGACACACCACTACGCTAAATTTTATGGTGCGCAAACTCAATGGTGTGATTTTTTAAATTGAATGCACCAGTTCTCCAGTGTTCCCAAAACACCGACATGTTGTTTAGTGGTGCATTTTATTTTATAACACATCGGTGATGGGGCATCACAAAGAATGCACTGCTATGTTTATCTTTTAAAATTTGTCATGGTGATTTTCTTTGAATGACACCGATGCATACTGTTAGATTTTATGCATTGGTGGTCCACATTTATTGTCGCACCACCATGTATTTTAAAAATGCATCCCATAAGACACACCACACTTCTAGATTATGAAATATTCAACCTGGTGTCATGATCTTTACAACATCGGTGAGTTTGTTGGACCCAGGGGCACCGCTAGGTTAAATTGTTTTTTGCAAATTAAGTAGTGCAATGTGTTAATATGAACACACCGGTGCTACCGTGTTATTGGAGCACTAAGATTTTGTTTAGAATTGCATTGTGTTTTATAGAGCACCGATAATGGGACGTCCAATGAGATTCCCCACTATGCTAAGCCGTTTATTATTTTTCTTAATGCGGTTCGTTTAATAACACTGGTGCATTTGGTTAACATGGCCTCACTACTATGCTAAATTTGATGAGATGTAAACTTAGCACCGTGCTTGATTAAATAGAATGCACTAGTTCTCTAACGTACCCAGAGCACCGACATGTTGTTTAGCAATGCGTTGTATTTTCTAATGCACTGGTAATTGGGTGTCACAAAAGACACACTGCTATGCTTATTTTTTAAAATTAATCACAATTATTTTCTTTGAATAGCATCGGTGCCTGCCATTAGAGTCTATGCATTGATGGCGATGCTTACTATGCATTTACACACATGACACATTTCTTTGGGGTGAGCTTAAGCGTTCAAGCACACCACATGGAATTGGAAAAAGAAATTCAAAAGCCAACCAAATTTAAAGAAAAATTCAAATTTTAATCGGATGAAAATGAAAATAGGAAGGTCATAAATAATTTACCTGGACTCTTATGCCCCAAGGAGGCATGGTTCCATTGTTTAGAGGAAATTAAAATTCATGGTAATTTCCAAAATTTGGAAATGTGTGGAATCTACTAATGGAACTATCGAACTTGATATAGAGCACTGCAAACAAGGTGTCATTGGAAGGAGAGTGAGCATCAATGCTTGCTTGAGAGTATGGAAGCACATGATGTAGTGTAATGATAAAAATTGGTTTGGTAATTTTTTTTTATTTACCCTACCTCGGTGCTCCTGATGATAGGGATACACACCGGGTCGTAATGTTCAATGACACTAGGGTGCTTTATTGGATGCTTGTTTTTGATTAAAAAGTATGACAATGCTTATGAACATTTAAGCACCGGGGAATCATGTTTATATGCACACCAGGGCGTATGTTTCTTATCGGAAGAATGGGAAAAAAACCTTTGCAAAAACCTCCAACCACTTGACTCCACTAACAACCTTCGCTATGAAAAAAGAAAGGCTACAAGATGTTCTCCTTGTAAAAACCTCTGCTACAAGATGTTCTCCTTGCAGTGAAATATAGTTAGAGATTTATAGGTAAAGTTGTTCTTATATGATAGGAAATAATAATAACTTTAGGACAATCGAGGGTACCCCCCTCTAGCCCGAGGACTGGATTGGAGGCCTAAAGTTGTATAGGAATGTGCTACTACACATTATTCCCTAGCGTTGAGCCCCTGTGAGAGAGTGAACAACCTGTTAGCGATAAAAAGCGCATCGACATTTTTGAAGGAACGATGCCTAATCTTGTATGGAAATTTTAGATAGCTTCTCGAGATCCAAATGAAGATATGAAAGCACCATTGGAAAGTTCAGGATTTGTAGATGTTGATCGACTATTTAAGCATGCAAAACAGACTCTCCATGACTGAGAAATTTGATTTTGAAAAAATTTGCGCTTTCACCAGCGCAGAAGGCAGAATTATAACTAGTTAGCTATTGAAAGCTCCACCTTTCAATAGCTAAGGAGTAGATTTTTGGGTAAGTTAGCTGTTGAAAGACTGTCACGGCCAAAATAGCCAAATTTTCACCCAGATCAGGATTTATTGGGTTTGAATGGTTTGAATTCTTCTTCAATAAGCTGGTTATGAATTATCAAATCAAAATCTGAAGGCCATTCTTGGAGATGAAAGTCAAAAGGGAATTTTTTGACTAGATTTGGTGATTTTCAAGGGAAAAATGATAGGGATTTTTGGCACACATCATCAAATTTGAATTCCACTTTCAAAGGAACAAATCAAAGAGCCTTGGAAGGCTAGGATACACTTCATCAACTTTCAACCAATGTTTGAAGACCAAAAGATAGAGGTTGACCTCATCTTGAGGATCTCTCCTTATCTTTTGTGAATAAGTTTTGACTTTCTATTTTTAGAATATCAGATCCATTGTTTTAGGATCTGAAAACTAATTGTAATAGGCTATAAATGCCTCTTTTTGAGAAGAGACAAGGGTTCAATTTTGGATACTCTTTGGCTATTGTACTAAGACACTTATTTTTTCAATACATAATCAGTCTTCTTTTGTTGTTAATGACAGATTTCTTCATCTATTCCATGTTCTGTACTTTATTTCAGTTTAGTTTAGCTATTAAGAATTGTCATCTTCTTATTTAGCTCATAAAATTGAACTAAAGGAATTCTTGCTGGCTTGTATAATTCTACACACTGTTGTACTTGATTATCTAGATCGGTTTTCTCCATACCTTTTGATATTACTTTGCCTATTCATTGATTCCTAAAAGCACTGTTTCATTCGATTGTATTGTGAGTTGTCTTCTCATTAGCTATTCTCAGTTATCCCATTTATCCACACTTTCATTATTCATGATTTCTTAAGTTACCAAGCATCCTTAGCCTACAACCCTAAGGAGTTTCTTGGAGTGATAACAAAATGGCGTCGTTGTCGGGGATAGGAGATCGAAGCTCAACTTCCTTGGGAGACGATAAGATCCAACTTTGATGATAGACAAAGCTAGGACATCATTTGGTTGTAATTATCTATCTGGCGACTCCATGAAGGACAGATTCATTGGCGACTCCACAATAATCAAGTGTCAAAAGCGTTTGCATCTCTTTTGGCTCAGAGGTTTGCACCTCTTGACTTCTCAATAGTTCCTGGTTTCCCACATCCAGTTCCTTCTATAGATATTTGGGGAGGTCACCTCCCAAGATTTGTAGAAAAGAAAGAAGATAATCCTTTAGACCATCTCATCAGATTTCATCAATGCATGATTCAGCTGGATGTATATCATGAGGATGTGCTCATGAATATGTTTGTCTTCTCATTAGAAGGAGATGCTCGCGAATGGTATCAATCTTTACCTCCTTCTAGAATATCTTCTTTAAAATAGTTTCATACAGTATTCCATCATCGATGTGAAAGGTTTTTTGCTCGGGAAATTATTCTTGAGGGTTGTTGTGAAGAATTTCATGCACATATTCAAAATGTTTATTCTTCTAATTGTGAACATGAAATTCTTTCTATTATTGCTGTTCAAGAGGAAGATCCTCAAGATAGAGTTGATGTGAATATTGATGATTGTGTGACTGAAGATTCTCTGGATTTTTCTTCTTATGTACCTACTACTTTAAACAAAAATGAAAAGGATTATAAGGTAGGGGAAGAAGAAGTGGAATTTTCAGCTGAAAGTCTCTTTAAAGAACGTTGTAAAAAAATTGAAAAGAATGTTCTGCAGGAAGCAGTCGATTCTTCTGTTTGCAGAGATGAAAGTTATGTGGTTAAGGGAGATATTCATGATACCAATGGTTATAATGAGAATTATGTATCTGTAGATGCATCAGATCTTATCTCTATTGTACATGCTGTCTTCAATTTGTATGAAGAATCAGTTGTAAAAAAGGATTGTTCTCAAATTTTTGAAGAGGTTCCTGATGACATTTTTCTACCTATGATTGATGAGAAGGATTTGAAGATTTCTTGTCTTTCTTTACTAGATACAGAGGTTTTTTGTTCACCTATATTTGATAAGTACGCAGATGAAGGAGATCAGATTTCTATATCAAATACTGTTGTTTTGAGCAGCAGGCAGCCTATATATGATAGCTATGGATCTGATCTGGAAGAATCTCTTTCTTTGCCTATCAAAGAACAACATCAAGATGATAATGTACATATTGCATATGGAAATAGTCCTAGATCAGATCAGGAACATCATGGAATTAATACAGGAAAGTAGATTTTCCACTTTAAACAACAAGATATTGTCATACAAAATTTTTATGATCCAATTGCTATGTGGATGGACTCACGGTTTTCAGTGATTACAGAGTTTGGCATCATGGTTTGCAGCAGTGAACATGAGCCGGTTGCAGTCTTCTTATGGTATCTTTTGTCCTCCTTCCCTGTTCTTTGTTATATACATAAAGATGGGTCAAGCAATTTGTTGCTTGAATCATTTTTCTGGAACTTTGTATATACCTGAAACATTTATTTGCAGAAGTTAGATGTAGGAGTAGACAGAAAAATAAGCTCGTCCTATGAGCATGTATATTGCTTTCAATTATTCTTGAATAAACAGAGAGCACGAGGTTTCAACTGAGAATGGTTGGAGCTTTAAGTCTCTCTGCTATTTCCCCTGTTTCAATGATCATATGCAATAAGTTGTTGCTCATCACCAGTTTCAGATTTCACTTCGCCACGACATTGACTAGCTGGCATCTTCTGATCACATTTTGTTTTCTGCATAAAGTTTTGGGCTACACCTTGATGTGCACATTGATGATTGCTCTTATTGGATAACTCAAGTGGCATCTATTTATACCTCCTTGGCCATTCCATTAGTTTATCCTCGAATGTTTGCAATTCATAACTTGGCATTGAAGGATATGGTTAATAATGTGTTGCCATCATCACTCCCACTTTCTAGTCAACAATTGGATAGTACTGGAGTCTTTCTTTCCGAAAATGGGGAAGTTGCTTTCATATATGTAGGAAAGGCTGTGAGTGATGATGTTCTGCAACAACTTTTTAGAGCTCGCTATCTTCTGGATGATGAAGACCTACACAGTTTACCATTTAAGAAGGTGTAAATCAAGAAATTTTGTGTATACTTTTTAAGCATTCAACAGTATAAGGTGCTCACGACACCAGTCCTAATTGCTCGACCTGATAAATGCATTTCAACACCTTCTAGCACCAAGAATCTCTGAGTACATCAACCTGATCCAGGAAACCGTTGTTATACACTGGGCTTGTGCCAAAATCAATGCTGCATCAACTGTTCAAGATACACCCCTCCTTGAGTTGTTGCTTGAGAAGCTAAAGGGCTATAAAGGAGTTGCTTATGTAGCCGTTGCTGCCCATGCAGATAGGAAGGGTCGGAGAAAACTGGCTACAACACTTCTCGAATATGAACCACGTTCTTCTGAACAGGTTCCACTCTTAGCAAGCATGGAAGAGGAAGAACAAGCCCTGGTAAAGGCAACATAAAGCGGCGACACTGATCTTGTTTATCTTGTTATTTTCCATATCTGGCGCTGTAAATCTCTCATCCAGGAATGTAATCTCATCTCCAGCTTCACTCAAAGTGCCAAACAGATGGTCGAAACTCCAGTTTACAAAGCTAACTCATCATACAGGTGTGCGTTTCAATTATTGAATGATTTAAATTCTACTTCTATGATAAAAGCTCGAGCAATTGTCGCCTCAAAATCTGTTAATAGGTCAGTTGAGTCATTATTCTTGCGTAGCCTTTGTCTTAATTGAATGGATATCACCTATACTCTCGATCTGTTTAAGATGTCATTGATTATTGAACTCCACTCTCTTGATAACTCTTGAGTTCATTTCCAATTACACTGATTAGTCATTCCCTGATTGTCGAAACTAATACACATGCATAACTCTGACTCATAACTGTTATTTGAATGTTCCTACTATTGTTGAGTCACAGTTCAAAACTTGTCAAGCTTTGAAGATCTTTTATCTCGTCAAAATCTTGTTTCATACTTGACTAGATATCCACCTCTGTATGTTGACTCATAGTCAATTATTAAGCTACACCCTTGGCCCTGATATAAACTCTGTGATCCATGGAAAAGGAAATCTGTCTGTCTATTGCATACACATAATCCATGATTTTGAGGGGCACATGAGAATCTCCAGTTCATTGTGCCCTGAGAATAACATTTTTGGTAGCTCAGAAATCGCTGTGTAAACTGAATTTGTTCTATTTGGTGTAAGCATTTGAACAAGTCAAAGAGAGGTCTGTAAGACAAACAGGTTCAACAGAAAAGAACATTCTTTTTCCGGATCAGTTAGATAACAATGGCCATCTTTTTAATAAACAATGTTGTTGTTTCGGCGCAGAGTGGTGGATATTTTCGTTTCTAACATTATGCTTATGATTAGATCTTCATAAGGTTTCCAATCTCGAGGTTTAATTATGGAGTTGTGGTAGGCGGTGCTGGTTATTGGTAGTGCAATTGCATTGTGCCATTTTCTGTTGATGCTCATACCTTATGTATTGCCTGCAATGGACGTAAATGCATCCGATGTCTTGGACAACGATAGCCAGACAATGGGAAACCTATAGCTATGAGTGCTATTCAGGACAATGATTCGAAAGTTCCTTCATCCAGTTCACAATCTCTTGATCCTGCGATGAATAGCCATTCTGGGTTATTGAATATTCAACATATGTTACTGAGACAAAAGATAGAGGCATTGCAGCATGAGTTAAAATCTGTTTTACAATTGCAGACTTCTCTCAGTTCAATCCCCAGGGTACTCATGAGCCTGATGTGTCAACTCTTCCTTCTCAGTTCAAGGACGATAGTGTTCTAGATGTGGGAACTCTGAAGATCTCACCACCGATAATGATAATGGAAAGTTTACTGAAGAAGTTGGGCAGTTTGCTTCCTAGAAGCACTTGCCTCTGATTCTTTTGCAGTTCCTGTGTTAGATCACGAGACTATAAAATGTAATTCAGGATCTAATGAAGAGGCCTATTGGGAGTCATCAGGAACTGTATCCCTGGATGATAATCAATTTGAAGATCCTGTGCAAGTGGCGGAGGCAATGGCATGCCAAAGAGTATGTGCTCGATTTGGCTTCGGCTCGTATCTATACCATGAAGATGAGTCACAGTAAAAGGGTTACCAAATTTGGAAAACCCTCTATGTTTCATATCACCTTTCAAACTGTGTCTTCAACAACTACGATTCATACATAGCAGATGTAGAATCCCACCAACAAAATGATCTCATGAAAAGCTTTTTCTTGCTGAAATAGTTAAATACTTCTGGCTTCTTTTTGATTTAGCTATGGGTGGGAAAAACATGGTGAAGACAGGACTATACCCGTACATATTTAGCACAGAAGGCCATTTATTCCCCATGACTCCTGAGATATCTTTAACAACAGAGCACTACACTTATTCTGGAAGCTTTTGCAAAAGTAGCCATCAACGTGAAGGAATGCTAAATGAATTCAAAACTGATTTCAACCAGATAAAGGAATTGCAGACAAACGAAAATAACTTTGGCATAGGTTGGTGATCTACAAAAGAATCAACACAGGTGGAAAAAGACAAGAATAAAGATGTTTGAAGAGGTGTCAAAGTCAGATTAGACACCTATTTTTGGGACACAGAATCAGTTGTTTTTGCCAAAAAATAACAAATCCGATTCTATCATGATCAAAGTACCTCTATGAGCCTTGGAAGTCTACCTGCACATATCAGAGGGTCTAGAAATGCTTTGTATTTGAAGTTGCTGCTGTATTGATACACGATCCAGAAAAGGTTTACAGATACATAGTTGCAACCAACAACACCCTCCATTGGTAGCTTCATAGCCTGAGTTTTTATTATTACTATAATCCTTGATCCTGCTTCTATACCTTATGTAAATGCTAGTGGTGGTCCAACCTGTTTTCCTCATTGTGTTTCTGGAAGGCTGAAATATGCAAAAGGTGAAAAACTTCATGTCTCTCCTAATCATGGAAGATAGTTATGGTGGATGTGCCCGTTGACCTCATATTGAGAATTGGGAGCGCTGTAAATAGAGAGAGGAGCTTCGTCTAGCAAGCCCAGAGGTCTTTGTACTCTTGCAGGTAATCGAGATTCATCAAGTTTTGATTTTTGGGTAAGTTTCTGTTTTTGGTGGTTTAGGTGAGCCTGTGTGTGCTCATTAACCACCAAAAAGACTGAATGAATCCATGGCCCAATACTAAAGGCACAAGGTCTGCTAGGTTCTTGGACACCTCACAGGGAGGTATCCATCCCAGCTGGAGCCAGATGTTAGCGATAAAAAACGCACCGACATTTTTGAAGGAATGATGCCTAATATTGTAGGGAAATTTTTGATAGCTTCCCAAAATCCAAATGAAGATATGAACGCACCATTGGAAAGTTCAGGATCTGTAGATGTCGATCGACTATTTAAGCATGCAAAAAGGACTCTCCATGATTGAGAAATTTGATTTTGAAAAAATCTGCGCTTTCACCAGTGCAAAAGGCAGAATTATAACTAGTTAGATGTTGAAAGCTCCGCCTTTCAACAGCTAAGGAGCAGATTTTCAGGTAAGTTAGCTGTTGAAATCCTGTCACGGCCAGAATAGCCAAATTTTCACCCAGATCAGGATTTTTTGGGTTTGAATGGTTTGAATTCTTCTTCAATAAGCTGGTTATGAATTATCAAATCAAAATC
>JZKD02S1673060.1:80832-108630 GCA_000966675.3 Picea glauca | reverse complement strand
TAATTCACCATGGCTTACCCAAATTTCATGAGAAGTAGCAATATCTCAATTAAGATCTTTCCACATTACCTAACAAGAAATTCCCTTCATTGGTTTCATCATCTCCCTAAAGGGTCAGTCTATGATATGTTCCTATTACAAAACCAATTCATCTATCACTTTGACATGTGTATATTAGATTAATATCATAGGTTCACCCTCATGGCCCTCCAGAAAGAGGACAAGGAAACATGTTCAACATTCATACATTTTATGGTGAAAGGATTTACACAATTGTACAACATAGATCCTTGAAGACACTCTTTATGATATTTTCACATAGGCTCTAAACAAGGAAAATAGAGCTAGAGTGTTTCTCAAAGACCATAAATCAACAAAACATGCTATCAACCTCCTACTCCTTATAAATAATGCCTACATTAATGTTTATATGGGAAAAATAAAACCCAAGCATTCCAAAGCCCAAGTCTCTTACTAGAATGTAACAAGTGATGGGGTGACAAAGATATCCCGACCTGAAATTGAGACTCAAATCCTCTCCACATTGAAGGAAAGTATAAACCTAACCTCTCCACCTAAACCACTAGTATGCCATGTAGATATGATAAATTAGACACACATGATTCTAATATTACCAAAATATCAAACAATTTAATGTAAAAAAGGGAAAACTAACCAATCTCCTAAACCCAAAATTTCCATCATAGAAGAAAGAACTAATATTGGGATATACAGGGACCCCTTCCTATACCATGAATATCCTTCCAAGTTTTTTAAGAAGAAGAACAAGAATGCTTATTCCAAACTTACCTTTGATTCCTCCTATGAAGAGGAAGAGGAGGCTCCACCTCCTTCCCCAAGGGAAAAAGGGAAGGCTCCCATATATTCCTCCTCTAGCCAACCTTGTAAGGATGTAGAGAGAGTCCTTGTGATCCAGTAGGATCCTTGTAAACCTGGAGCCACTATGTATTGGATAAAATATATGATAGTCTCCTATCCCAAGAGGTTGTACCCTCCTTTCAATTCCTTAACCAATCTCATCCACCTTGATACCAACTGTTGTTCCAGAGTCTATACTTAAGGCTTAGAAGTACAGTGTCTAGGCATCCGAAAGTGTGTAAAGGGTGGAGAAGAGAGAAACATCAACCATCGGAAAAGGAAACTAAGGAAGATTTCTGCATTGGCGTTGTCTAGCTTCCAACTGTTCCTGGATGGTTATATCCTGTTCAATCGCTGCCCATGAACATTCGAGTTCAACCCGGGTAGTGGCTGTTTTAAGAATATTGTCGAAAAGGTTTAAGGCAATGTGCATTTGATTTGATAATCCAGGTTCGATATTAGGATGTGTTGGTATAGGGACAGTCATGGAGGAATAGTAAAATAAGAAAAACTTCAGAGAGAAATTAAGTGATGTCTCAATTTGGTCGTATAAAAAAGAATTTATGATTTCAGAAATAAAACGGGGTGAAAATCAAAGGCTCCTTCCCGTAACTGAGTTATATCTTAATAAAATGTATGAGGTGGGAGAAAAACATTTAGCTGTCTATGGTGTAAGGTTCCTATCAAGGGAGAATATCACGTATAAACAGAGAGGAAAACTGTAAGGAAATAACCCAATGTAGCATAAAATATGTATAGAATTCTGAAAGTGTTGACTGGTCTTACACCCGCTGATAGCTGGTACAGAGGAAAAACAGTAAACAATTACATAAAACCAAAATTCATTCGCTATAGTAGTGGTAAAACTAAATTATAACGAAGCATTCATCAGTTAAGAATATGAAATGAAATGAAATATGAGATACAAGAAAACAAACTCATAACACAGTCTTGACAGAATTGAGAATCTTCAGATTTTCTTTGTATTAACTCTCAAAATATAAAACTCTGTTACAATCGACACAAAAAGGTCCAACCTCTTTCCTTTCTTTCCGTGGTGTATTTATACAGTTTTACAAATAAGATAGAATCTCAATCGTTACAAAATTTTGGTTATGATAGGGAGGAGAGCAATCACTCCATTTCTTCTTCTCTGTCTTCACTTGGTGTCAGATGTTTGTCCTCGCGTGTGCTCGGTACATGTGACACATCTTTCAACCAGCTTAGATATCAACCTCAACGGCTCTGCTTGGCAGCTGGCTTCAAAAAAGTAACATTCTCGGGCTAACTGTTGCAGCCTGTCTTCCATATGTCCGTCTATGATGTCGATAGCGCATAATTGCGTGCTTGGTTTAATCATACATTTGTCTATTTGGACTATGTCTGCCATAATCACTTGGGAGATCTCGGCCGAATCTCTTTCCTCTTTTTCTTTTAGATCAAGTGAGATTTTTTCCATATTCATTTGCATCAACGCCTCGGCATTACCTCCGCTATCAATGCCTATCAGATCGCCATCTATATAACTAAAGGCCTCTTCTAAGGAATTCGTTACCTTTTTGGCTTGCAGCTTGCCTTCCGCGATGTTGTGCTCCCATTCTTTTAATAGAATGTTTCCTCTGGTTTGCTCTGAAATGGTAAACCTAGGAGTTCTTCTCGAACCCTTGTTGTTTGTGGCTATCACAACCTCTTGGAAGGAGACCTATGCTTCTCCAGCTTCCCTTTCTTTGGTAGATAAGTTCTCCAAAACTTGATTAACCAGCAAGCAATTGTCCCAAATATCCCCTATCTTGCTGAGTAAATTCCGTTGGGCCGCATAGACTCTCCCCCGAATCTCCATTGCCTGGGACTGAAACATCTCGATATCTATCACTTTGCTTTCGACGATTTCCACCCTAGCCTACAACTGTTGGATCAAATCTCTTTGTTGGCTCGCTTGCATCTAACCATCTTGGACCACCAGCTGTGCTTGCTCAAGCTTAGTCTTGAGTAGCTCTATCTCATTTTTATTGACCAACCTGGCCTGCTCTATTCCTATGCTCGCTTGGTCCTTGGCAGTTTCTGTTGTTGTGGCTAGTCTGGCTTCAAGGGTCTTGATGAGGCGATTTTTCTTTTAAGATGGTTTTTCAAAATCCCGACTGAAAATTGATTCACCGAGTCATATGCTCCTAATGTCCCTGCTATTTTAGTCACAAATTGTTCATTCTTCTTATCTTATCCATCAGTTATAACTTTATATTTCTTGGCAGTTGACTCTCCTTCCTGATAGAATTCCCTCTTTACTACTTCCTTTCTCTTCTTATCGAAGAAAAAATCATTCAGAGGGAGTTCTTCTACCCTTATCGGCCTCAAATTTTCATTGAAGATCCATCCTGCCTCAATATTTCCCTGAGTCGACAGGAAGGGAGTAACTGATGTGATAGGTTCTCCGATCTGCTTTGCTGATTTTCCCGGAGTGGTAACCAGACTTTGCTTCTTTGGCGGGTCAAGAGTCTTTATCTCTGTTTTCAGACTCTTAGTTTTCTCTCCCTCGTCCTGGTATTTTTCTTGATCGGGAGTTGCATCCTTAGAGCCTTCGACATCTCTTTGTTTTGCCTCCATCGTACTCAGACTCTCACCCCGCAACACTGCGGGAAGACAACTGCGTCGATTCTCCTGGAACTTTAGAACATCAGCTCTTTGTTCAGGTGCCAAGGTTTGTAACTGAGCTAGAATCTCGGCATAGGAACTTGCGCCTCGAAAAATTTCATCCGAGGGTGAATTCTCGTGCTCAAATCTCTTGAGCCCGCAACTGGCCAAATGATTGCTCACGACCCTTTGCGGATCGTGCTTCTTGTATTCAATGGAGACCAAATTTAGGTCTTCCAGGGCTGCTGCCTTAGATTTGGCATGCCTGAACTCTAATAAAGAATAAGAATTCAAATGAACAGGAAAAGGTGGCCATACCTTCTTTGAGTATCCCTTAAGCTCTTTGCTTATACCACCAATTACTGTTTTCCTAGCAACCTCACGACAAACCAACTTGTCGGGAATGAACAATCACAGTGCATGCGGGGGGACCGAAGCCCTGAAAACTCTGAGGTATGAAAATTCTTCTTCTACATACCAGTTTTCTATGCTGCTCATATTTTTCACTATACTGTCTGAGATCCTGGGTGGCGGGTGACCGAAAATAGTGACGTGTAGAGGCACCATCACTCAGTTGAACATTTCGTATATGAAATCTGTTGCTTTATTTTCCCATAATTTTGAATGATAGATGTGTATGGGCTCGTCTTCTGTTGGAGTCCAACTCCAGCTCATTCAGGGAAATGGTGTTAAAAAAAAAACTGCGTCCATAATGTATGTAGACATGAAAAATAAATACGCCTTCCCGTTCTCTTTCTGTGCCCGATACTCTGTGACCTGACTGGTCAAGCTATCAGACAACATTTTTTCCCAGTCAAAGGAACTACCTTCGGCGACCCAAAACATTAGAGGCACCCACGGACGAAAAAAATGTGAGGTGTCCTCTCTCCTGTATAACCTGCATGTCATCATGGCTACATATTTGTACTACGGTTCTAAAGAAGTGATCGAATATGTGCTGTGGCTATCAGCTCTGAACTTCGCGGTGTTCGAAACCTAATATTTTATTAAACTGGACATGGTTTTATCACACTGTATGCATTTCTTCTGCTTGAACTCGTCCAAGAATTCAACGCCATATGTGTAGTCGGACGTTGTGGGCAACTTATACATGGCTTGCAAATGTTCCGGCCTGAAAGTCCCGATGGTGAATTTTTGCTCATTCATGATGGTTCTAGTCGGTATGTCCACATGGTCCAATGCCCATCAGACCATGTCATAATATGGAAGCAATTGTGGCCTGGCTGCTACTTTGTGCATTCCAAATTGGATGACTATTTTGTACTTGGTGGTTATATCATCTTTTTCGTTGTCGCTGGAGTCATCAGAATAATCCACCAATTCTTCCTGCAGAACATCTGAAACAAATGACCAATTCGGGACCGAGTCGATACTTCAAGGTGAAGTATCAATGACATTGTCTGAGCCTTGTCCTGAAACCTCAACATTGGCTTTGGATGCTTTTCGCGGAGCCATGGCTGGAGATTTTGTTTTAGCTCTTCTGCGATAGAAATACGTATACATACAGAAGTCAGTTTGCTCAGAGATAATTTGCTCTGCGTGATATGAAAATGCATTTGTTCTAATGAATCACAACTCTTATATACATTCAAAAACTCGGTACCTTTCAGAACAATTCTGTCAAATCATGTTTAGAAATAAATTTTGCCATAAAAATTCGATCTTATATTCATCGATTTGCCCTATTTCCTCATTAATGCCATAAAATTTTGGCAGTTTAAAATGTCAATTGGCGTATGGAAAGAATAAGGCTACCTCATAAATCGCACAAGCATCGAAACACGTGATATGTATTGATTTAGCTTAATTAATCTGGTTTTACCAACGTTAATCAATATTTCAGTATTCTTTATATCGGGGATTTTACTTTAACACTTTGAACCTCTAACACCTGAGACTGAGATGATCGATTTTGGTTAATAAAAATGAAATCATGATTAGGGGCTCAATTAATTTCATAATTATTATATTCTCCCTATCATGACTCGGAGCTTCGAAAATAAGTTTCTGGAGGGTTTGCATGCCGAGCTGCGAAACTGCGAGATCACGATAATACGACTTAATAAAAAGGGAAGATAAACTCAGATTTAGTAATTAATTAATTACATTTATATCCTTATCATTATTTCGTGAGTTGGGGTTTAGATGATGTAACTTTTGAAAAGGAAAATGCCGAGTGGCGAAATATTGACATAAATTTTTACCATGGTTTAGCTTTTACCTTTAACCTTGACATGGGTTACTAAAATAAGGATCCCGTGTTCTCAGCTATCGGGGCTACGAAAATAAATTTTTGGATTTGGTGAACGCCGAGGTGTGAAACCCTGATGAATTTTAATCATGGGTTAGGGAAAACTTTACCCTCGTTACTGTCCTGAGTGAAAAATTAAAATGATTTCGCTGTTTCATAGCTCGGGGCGTGTGAATTACATGACTTATAGTATCCGACCTATGAGATCCCGAGGTAGAAAAAAAGAGGAAACATTTTAACGAAAGGTAGGACTCACCTCGAGAGTATAATAATCATCGTTTCTCGCGTGATAAAGCTTCAGAGATTTTGAAACCTCAGAGGGAAAATACAAAAACCATCTTTCAATTTCAAGCATTAAGAATGAAATCTGTGACGGGCTACAAAAAACAAAGGCGGCTCCAACATAGGCTCCAACTAGGGATCCCGCTTTCCTGTAAGGCAGGAAGTACAGTAGACCATGTGCCAATATTGGGTAAATGGAGTCAATAGCTCAATCAGGCGAAAAGGTTCCTAAGAACAGGGTATCGAAGGGGGAAAGAGACTTCATTTTTTACCTTGAAAGGATTTTTCCAAACTCAGATATTCTTTTTAGCTGCAGTCCCTTTCACGACTCTCCATTTCCCACTACTAATTTCAAGTCTGCTTTAAGACAATCAAAACAGTTCTAGGAGACCCAAAAACTCTTGTGGCTATCAGCTTGCATCAAAAGAAAAAGATTGTATGTTTTTAATTGGGAAGTCCCGTCTGAACTTGGGATGTAGATTAGGTTTTCGAAAAGAATTGGCTATCAGAGTATAGTGATATTCGTGTATAACAGCCTTACATATATCTTAGATATTGCTTCACTACCAGCGAGCCTATTCAGTACCCTGGTGAAGTTATCTGGCCCCCTTTTACTGAATTTCCTTTCACCACTTCAGAATGTATTCATGCATTTAAATGCTGGGACGAGGGAAATCATTTCTAAATTTCCTTTCATCGTCTCTTGGACTAGGTGGGAGCAATCATTTATGAATTTCCTTTCACCACCTGTCTTATAATTTACTTTTTAGAGCGCAAAGATGGGGGAAATCAATTTGTATCAGGGCTGATATCTATGTAATATTTTGCATTATAGGTCTGTTAACTTACTTTGATTACTCGGTACCAACCTTCCCTTGGCCTTCACAACACCTTCGTTCTTAGGGAAAAAAGGGAAAATAACTTTCTTAGGGCATTCTATTTGAGAAAGCTTCAATCCTCCAATGGCGTTGAAAAACCTAGGAAAGTTAGGATCACTCTAAACATTCCTTCGCTTAGCAGGGGATCGAGTAGTTGTGAAGACCCGCTTTCTTTTCACAATCTGCTTTGAAGCTCACGAGGTTGAAACGAAAAAATATTATCCCTTCGTATATGAAATAGAAAGATGGTGACTCTTTTTTAAAAGGTAAACCCGAATATAGAAAGGATGCCAAGTAGTGACTTACTGACTGAAAAACACAGAGGTCAAAAATTCAAAATTGACTCTTGTAGATATTTTCGGGGATACTTTATTTTGACTAACTGCTTTTAAATTGGGTGAATCATTTAATTTGTCTTTAATTTTTTCATAGGATATTAAACCAAGAAACAACTGTGTTATTTATCAGTTCAGTCGATGTTTCAGTTTGAATGAGGTTACCTCGGTTTTCTTTAATAGTCCTTTAGAACATATCTTTTGAGAAATCTCATCTTTACCTTTTCATTTCAATTTCTTTGCGCAATATGAAATTTCTTAGGTATCACCTGTTTAGGCTGATTTATTTCTGACACCGACTTTCAGTTTACTTCTCCTGATTGTTTCATATGCAGCTAGAATCCTGTAAGAGGCAAATACGAATATTATCAGGGCTATCTGAAATGTGTCGAAAGTTCATGAACGAAAAAATAAAATCAAGAGTAATGAAAAATATATATATGCACACAAAATTTTATTTTATTTATTTATTTTTGAATTTGGTGTCTATTACGTCATATAATGCTTCTGATAATGCCTGTTGACAGGGGCATTGAGGATTTCATCGTCTATATTTTCCAGTAGGAAAGAATTTTTTCCTTCCGGAGCCGAGACCCTGAATGGCCCATACTAGAGGTGGTCAAATTTACCATGTTTCGCTGCTTCTTCCTTTCTTGCATCCCACCTTAACACCAAATCACCTGGGAGGAAATTTATGTCCTTTGCTTTGCGGTCGAATAATGCCTTCATATCATCTTGTTATTTCTGTAGCTTCTCATCTACTTCGACTCTATGCTGTTGAACCTCAATCAGCTGATTTATTCTCCTGGTGACATGATTGGGTTCTTCATTTTGATCTTGCCATAACTTCATTACTGGTAGTGCTAGGTTTATAGGTAGGACAACATCTGTCCCATAGACCATCTGAAAAGGTGAAATGCTGATAGACCTTTTTGTGCTTATGCAATTCTCCCACAATGCGTATTTTAAGTGCACATGCCAAGACCTTTTATTTTCATCCAATACTTTCTTGATTATATTTACCAGGCTCTTGTTAGATGATTCAGCCAATCCGTTTCCTTGGGGGTAATATGTTGTGGAATGGCCGAGAACGATGTTATACTTCTGACAGAAGCTGATCATAGCCATGGATTTAAAGGCCTGGGCATTGTCCGTAACTATCTTTCGGGGGCACCCAAATCTAGACAAAATATTGTCTTCTAAAAAATCGGTTACCACCGAGTCTGTCACCCTTTTGGTTGGAATGACTTCCACCCATTTAGTAAAATAATCTGTTGCGGTTAAGATCCACTTGTGTGGAGAACTAGAATGGGGATTAATCTCACCTATGAAGTCTAGACCCCATTGCTGAAAGAAGGCTTAAGATTTGACTGGAACTAAAGGAAGTGCTGAGAGCTTCTGTTTACTTGCAAATAGTTGACAAGGGTTGCAGGCACACACTTTGGCATTAACGTCTGAGAAAAGTTTTGGCCAGTAATACCCAGCCCTCAGAATCTTGTAAGTTGTATCTCTCCAAGTGTGATTCCCCCCATAGATTCCCTCATGAAATTCATCTATAACCCGCTGAGTTTCCGATTCAACTAAACAGACTAGCAGGAAACCGAGTGGATCTTTCCAATATAGCCGACTTTCGGCGATACAATATTTAACTACATGAAGTTTTAGAGTCCTAGCTTTTGATGGTGATAGCTCATTTGGGCATTTTAGAGTTAGCAGGTATGATACTATGTCTCTATACCAACCTGATGATATGAACTTCTCTTCAATCTTGTTTGGGCCTGTTTGCTCATCCAACTCATTTAGGTTCGTGTCTTCGTCACCTTCCTGTAGGAAATTGATACCTAGGGCTCTGAAATTTGACTCAGCTAAGAGTTTGGCTAGGCCTTTCCCTTTTATCAATTTGGTCGGTTTGACTTCCAGATCGAATTCTTGGATTTTGGCGAGCCATCGCCCTCTTTTTCCATCGCTGTCTGGCTGTACCAATATATCTTTCACAGAACTAGTAGGCACGTACGCAATTATCTTCGAGTGTATTACATACGTTATAAATGCCTTTAATTCCTTTACCATGGCGTACGCCTGTTTTTCTATTATATCATACTTCAGTTCTGCATCTCTAAGGCTCTTTCTAAAAAAGGTGATTGGTTGTTCGAAACCTTCTTCGTTCTTTTGTAGGAGCACCGCGACGATAGTGTGTTTGGAGGCAAATGAGAAGATAAGAAAATCCTTTAGATAGTCAGGGCTCGCTAACATATGTGCCTCGCTTATGAATTTCTTAATATATGCGAACGATGCTTTGGCCTCGATTGTCCATTTTACTTCGTTGTCCTTCTTCAACATGCCTGTGATCAATTTTACAATCTTAGTGAAATTCGAGATAAACCTTTGTAAAAAATTTATTCTTCCTAAGAAAGATTGAATCTCTTTTACATTTCTAGGAATATTTATAGTATCTATTGCTTCAATCCTCTTAGGATCAATCCTGATTCCATCCCTAGATACGATATGACCCAACAACTTACCTTCCTGCATGGTGAAACGTGATTTCTTTGGGTTTAAAGATAGACCAAACTTGCGGAATTTTTCGAAAGTCTGTTTAAGATGTGTCAAGTGTTCTTCGTCAGTTTTAGAGAAAATCGTCAAATCGTCGAGGTAAATGACTACGAACTTATCCCTTTCTCCTATGAAAGCAATGTCCATAGCGCACTGGAAAGTGGCCCCTGGATTCATCAAACCAAAAGGCATTTTTTCATACATGAATGTACCCCATGGTGTGGTGAAAGAAATTTTTTCTCTGTCTTGCTCATTCATGGTGATTTGATTATAACTAGAGAACCCGTCGATCATAGACATTTGGTTTTCTCCAACTACCTTTTCTAATACATGGTCCATTTTGGGTAGTGGATAGTTTTCCTTGAGAGATGACTTATTTAAGTTTCGGAAGTTCACACATGGTCTGATTTCCCCACTCTTTTTCCTGACCGGGACCAGGTTTTCTACCCAGTCTGAGTATCTCAGAGGTACGATTATTTTCGCGTCTAAAAGTTTCTTAACTTCTTTTTCGATCATAGGTAACAAAATGGGGTTGATCTGTCTAAGATTTTGCCTAAACGGTTTGACCCCAGGCTTCAAAGGTATCTTGTGATCAATTACGGAAGTGTCATATGTTCTTAACTCATCATAAGACCAAGCGAAAATATTCTTATACTGTCTGAGTAGGTATTTATACTTAATTTTCATTTTGGGAGGAAGGAACTTGGATATTTTTACCACCCTGGATTCTTCTTCAGTTCCTATATCACAGTACTCCACTTCTTCTGGTTGGGGTTGTAAAGTGGATTTTACAGGTACATCATTCTGATCAAAAAGTCTTTCTAAAGGAATCAATCCTTTCGAAATCTGGTTGTTTTTAAGGACCAACATACGATGATCCACAATTTTTTCTCGGAAGGCTTTAGGATCTTCCCCTTCTTGCATGATCCATATCGAGTCATTTTGATTTTCTTGGTCTGCATGTGTTTCAGAGAATTCACCCACTGCTTCAAGAAATTTGTTAATTTGTTCGTCATCCTCAAAGACCTGCCAATGTTGGATATTGTCTGGTATAGATGGTCTGTGTCTGATTTCAATGTGATACTTCAATTTGAAAGTCATGGGAGGAGAGAAGGTTGAAGCTTCTTTAGCCAATGCATCAGCATGTAAAGTCTCTGCGCGAGGGATAAAGTGGACATTTGCGGATGAGAAAAAGTTTTCCATGAGATCCCAGGCACAATTTCTGTATGATCTTAATCTGGGATGCTTGGCTTGGTAATGTCAATTTATCTATTTGACTATTAACTTTGCATCTCCATATACCTCTAAGTTATTTATTTTTAGCTTTTTAGCAACTTCTAATCCTAAAACCAACACTTCGTACTCACATATGTTGTTAGTATAATCAATATCCCACTGCAATTGGTAGGAAAAAGGAAAAACAAATTTACCTTCGGGAGCCACTAAAAGCACTCCTTCACCCGCCCCTTCAGAAGATGAATCACCGTCAAAATACATTTTCCAGACACCGGTGTTACACAGATCCTTTGTCATGTAACTTGACTCTTCTAGCTCTATATCGTTTTCCTCCGGACAACCATCTAAACTATCATCAAAAGATAAGATACAATTTCCTAGATCTTGATCTGCAATGTAAATAGGGAAATTGTTTGGGTTTTGAGGATCACTCACTATATATGCTAATCTCGTTTCTATGTACAATCGAGTGAATTGGCCGCCAAAAACAGGAATTATGGCGAACGTCATGTCCAATTGAAGAGAACCCCCCAACTTGGCTCCCCATGACCTAGACAACAGTAAGCCATACTTAGGGGGAATATCTACAATAACCACATCCATCAGGATACTCTTAACCGGGACATGCGCCAGGGTAACTACCAAATCTTTTATCATCCCCATACACTTAACCCTTCTTGAGTCAAAAGAATAAATATCTCCATAGGGTCTGGTGATCTAGAGACCCAATTTGTCCATAATAATCTTAGGCATAACGTTATGGGAGGCTCTAGAGTCTAACATGCAGTTATGTAGCAACTGATCATACACATTTAAAGTGATATAAAAGGGAGAAATGGTGTCTTTGGCCCCTTCAAAATGGGGACCAAAAGTGATGTTAGGTTTGTCATCTTCCAGGTTTAAAACATCAGACTGGCTTTCTAGCTCAGAGACACCCATCGCTTTGGTAATCTGCTTTTGATAAACGGGGTTTTTTGCTAATTCTACCAAAGGGATTGGTATCTTAATTTTATTTATCTCGTTTTCAAAAATGAAAGCTCCTCTCACCTTGTCTGTTTCTTTGGTTGAGACCTTCGAATCCTTCCTTTTTGACTTATTCGTCTAGACCACTTTACTACTCATGGTCTTGGTTGAAGGCATAATTTTATTTACTATTTCGATTCCTTGTGCTTGGGGCTCAACTTTTCCCATTTCGGACCCTTGTGTGCTTAACACTTTCGTTTTGCTGTTGGGTAATAAGGTCTCTTCCAAAGTAGGCTCATAAGCTTGACCTCTTTGGAGGATTTTCTTGGGTTAAGTAGTTGAGGTGGGCTTACTCTTAGATCTTAAGTTGTACTTAGGTTGAATCTCAGCCATCATCATCTTAGTTTCTTGTTGAGATTCACAAGGGTTAGCATGATCACTTTCTTCACCTTTATTCGACGGTTGTTGAGTGCTTAGAGATTTGTCATAATATTCTCGAGTCAGATATGGTTGTGTGCAGTCATCATCGAAGTTCGTGACATAATTATCTGAATCTTTGAAGTCTTGAAAATCGTTCGCTCCTATAAAATTTTCGTTCTTTAGGGGAGCTTGTATTTTTTGATCTTCGTTTTTTATTTGTCTTTGCTGGTTCGGGGGGTTGGGGTTCCTCTTGAAATCCTTCTTGGGGAAAGAATCAGCTTTGGACTGATCGAGCTCCATTCTGGATATTTTATTAGACAGTTCTTTAATTACTTTGGCCATATCGTCTACCCTATCATCTGCGGATCTATTAGACCCTAAAAAACCTGCTTGTTCTCTAAAGCGTTTGGTCTCTCGGTTTCCAGTTTCTATTTTAGCTTTAAGGTTACCAGAAGCCATCATATTAGACTCAATTTCTACAACATTGTCCTGCATTTGGTTTAGGGTGGCTCCCCTTCTTTCCCACAAAAGGAGTGAAAAATCCGGTTCAAAGGCCCCTGCGAAAGTTACATTGGTCGCGGGTTGGGACGGTTTAACCTCGGCTGGGATTTTGTTATACAATTTGTTAAATATTTGAATAAATTCCATGACTGTTTCTGAATTCTTTTTTCTTAAAGACCCAAATTAGGTTAAATAATATAGATGGTCTTTTCTCTCGCCCCATTGTTTGAGGAAAGCATCTTCCAAAGTGTCATAAGACAAGATAGATGCTGCAGGTAGGCTCCGAAACCAAGTTCGGACCTGGCCTTCGAAGGTTTGGACAAGACGTCTCGAATATACGTCCTCATGTTCGATACCTAGGATATCTGCGAACTGATTGAAGAAATTAATGTGTTCGGCCGCGGTCAAGTCCCCTTCCCCAGTGAATTTTGGTTAATTTTTTATGTAATTTTCAGGAAGGTCATGTAGAGGGACGGGTAATACCAAGGGAACATATCTGGCTAAAAATTTTGCAAACACTCTGGGAGGGGGGGAAGGCCCTTGGCCTCCAGATCCTCCTAGAGGGGATCCTCCCCCTCCTCCTCCGATAAACCCTCCACCTCCTCCTATAAACCCTCCACCTCCTCCTCCAGTGGCTGCCATCGTTATTTGTGGAAAGTTGTAAAGGGGGTTTCGAAAAATTAAAAGGGAATCTTTATTTTCTTTGCGAAGAGGAAAATCCGACGAGGAAAGATAAGGAACGCGAGGAATCAGTTCCTCGGATTTGCAAGAGATGAAATCAGGAGAACCGACGGGTTTGGAAACCGAATGTGTAACACACTCTTCAGAATTTGGTGAGGTCGGGAAATTTAACTGAAGGAAAGATGGTATGTCAACTACCGATGAACTTTCAAGAGGGCCCTTTCCTTTGTGTATTAAGGGGATTGTCGGATGAATCTCACTCCTAACTTCAGAGCAGTTTGACGTTAATACTTTATTATCAAAGACAGGACTGGGTGAAGTTGAGGGTTTAGAAGAACTCTTAGTCTTTAGTTGTGGGGTTTTAAGTTTGTAAACTGTAGTGGTTGGCTTAAGATAACCTCTCGCCTTTAGAATCTTCTCGGGATTGGTAACGGGCGTAATTTGCTTACCATATGGGTTTTGTCTGGTATTCCTTCGACCGGATGCCAGTTTAGTATTTGTGGAGTCTCCAAGTGAAAGATTAGGAAGCCTTAAAAGGTGTGTACTCTTTGTTCACTATCAAAGTGTAACACTTTCAACGAAAAACAAATGTCGTTTTCCCAGGGAAAAAGATTTCATAACTTCGGTCCCCGACAACGACGCCAGAAAGATGTTGTTCCAGAGTCTGTACTTAAGGCTTAGAAGTACAGTGTCTAGGCATCTGAAAGTGTGTAAAGGGTGGAGAAGAGAGAAACGTCAACCTTCGACAAAGGAAACTAAGGAAGATTTCTGTGTTGGCATTCTCTAGCTTCCAACTGTTCCTGGATGGTTATATCCTGTTCAATCGTTGCCCATGAATGTTCGAGTTCAACCCAGGTAGTGGCTGTTTTAAGAATAGTGTCGAAAAGGTTTAAGGCAATGTGCGTTTGATTTGATAATCCGAATTCGATATTAGGCTGTGTTGGTACAGGGACAGTCATGGAGGAACAATAAAATAAGAAAAACTTAAGAGAGAAATTAAGTGCTGTCTCAATTTGGTCGTATAAAAGAGAATTTATGATTTATAAAATGGGGTGCAAATCAAAGGCTCTTTCCCGTAATTGAGTTATATCTTAATAAAATGTATGAGGTGGGAGAAAAACATTTAACTGTCTATGGTGTAAGTCTCCTATCAAGGGAGAATCTCACGTATAAACAGAAGAGGAAAACTGTAAGGAAATAACCTGATGTAGCATAAAATATGTATAGAATTCTGAAAGTGTTGACTGGTCTTACACCCACTGATAGCTGGTACAGAGGAAAAATAGTAAACAATTACAGAAAACCAAAATTCATTCGCTATAGTAGTGGTCGTAATAAATTATAACGAAGCATTCATCAGTTAAGAATATGAAATGAAATGAAATATGAGATACAAGAAAACAAACTCATAACACAGTCTTGACGGAATTGAGAATCTTCAGATTTTCTTTGTATTAACTTTCAAAATATAAAACTCTATTACAATCGACACAAAAAGGTCCAGCCTCTTTCCTTTCTTTCTGTGGTGTATTTATACAGTTTTACAAATAAGATAGAATCTCAATCGTTACAAAATTTCAGTTATGATAGGGAGGAGAGAAATCGCTCCATTTCTTCTTCTCTGTCTTCACTTGGTGCCAGACGTTTGTCCTTGCACATGCTCGGTACAGGTGACACATCTTTTAACTAGCTGAGATATCAGCCTCGATGGTTCTGCTGGGCAACTGGCTTAAAAAAAGTAACATTCTCGGGGTAACTGCTGCAGCCTGTCTTCCATCTGTCCGTCTATGATGTCGATAGCGCATAATTGCGTGCTTGGTTTAATCACACATTTGTATATTTGGACTATGTTTGCCATAGTCACTTGGGAGATCTTGGCCGAATCTCTTTCCTCTTTTTCCTTTAGATCAAGCGAGATTTTTTCCATATTCATTTGCATCAACGCCTCGGCATTACCTCTACTATCAATGCCTATCAGATCGCCATCTATAGAACTAAAGGCCTCTTCTAAGGAATTCATTACCTTTTTGGCTTGCAACTTTCCTTCCGCGATGTTGTGCTCCCATTCTTTTAATAGAATGTTTCCTCTGGTTTGCTCCAAAATGGTAAACCTGGGAGTACTTCCCGAACCCCTGTTGTTTGTGGCTATCACAGCCTCTTGGAAGGCGACCCGTGCTGCTCCAGCTTTAGTTTCTCTGGCAGATAAGTTCTCCAAAACTTGATTAACCAACAAGCAGTTGTCCCAAATCTCCCCTACCTTGTTGAGTAAATTCCGCTGGGCCGCAGAGACTCTACCCTAAATATCCATTGCTTGGGACTGAAAAATCCCGATATCTATCACTTTGCTTTCGGTGATTTCCACCCTAGCCTGTAGCTGTTGGATCAAATCTCTTTGCTGGCTCGCTTGCATATGACCATCTTGGACCATCGGCTGTGCTTGATCAAGCTTAGTCTTGAGTATCTCTATCTCATTTTTATCGGCCAACCTGGCTTGCTTTATTCCTACACTCGCTTGGTCCTTGGCAATTTCTGTTGTTGTGGCTAGTCTGGCTTCAAGGGTCTTGATGAGGAGATTTTTTCTTTTAAGCTGGTTTTTCAAAAGGCCGACTGAAAATTGATTCACCGAGGCATATGCTCCTAATGTCCCTGCTATTTCAGTCGCGAATTGTTCATTCTTCTTGTCTTTTCCATCAGTTATAACTTTATATTTTTTGGCAGTTGAGTCTCCTTCCTAATAGAATTCCCTCTTTACTACTACCTTTCTCTTCTTATCGAAGAAAAACTCATTTGGAGGGATTTATTCTACCCTTATAGGCCTCAACTCTTCATTGAAGATCCATCCTGCCTCAATATTTCCCTGAGTCGACAGCAAGGGAGTAACTGATGTGATAGGTTCTCCGATCTGCTTTGCTGATTTTCCCAGAGTGGTAACCGGACTCTGCTTCTTTGGTAGGTCAGGAGTCTTTATCTCTGTTTTCGGACTCTTAGTTTTCTCTCCCTCATCCTGGTGTTTTTCTTGATCGGGAGTTGCATCCTTAGAGACTTCGACATCTCTTTGTTTCACCTTCATCGTACTCGGACTCTCACCCCACAACATTGCAGGAAGACAACTGCGTCGATGCTCCTGGAACTTCAGAACATCGGCTCTTTCTTCGGGTGCCAAGGTTTGTATCCGAGCTAGAATCTTGGCATAGGACCTTTCGCCTCGGAAAATGTCATTCGAGGGTGAATTCTCATGCTCAAATCTCTTCAGCCCGCAGCTGGCCAAATGATTTCTCATGACCCTTTGCGGATCATGCTTCTTGTATTCAATGGAGACCAAATTTAGGTCTTACAGGGCTGCTGCCTCAACTTTGGCATGCCCGAAATCTAATAAAGAATAAGATTTCAAATGAAGAGGAAAAGGTGGCCATACCTTCTTTGAGTATCCCTTAAGCTCTTTGCTTATACCACCAATTACTGTTTGCCTAGCAACCTCACGACAAGCCAACTTGTCAGGAATGAACAATGGAAATGCATGCAGGGGGACCGAAGCCCCCAAAACTCTGAGGTATGAAAGTTTTGCTTCTACATACTAGTCTGCTATGCTGCTCAGATTTGTCACTATACTGTCCGAGATCCTGGGTGGCAGGTGACCGAAAATAGTGACGTGCAGAGGCACCATCACCCAGTTGAAGATTTCGTATATGAAATTTGCCGCTTTATTTTCTCATAATTTTGAATGATAGACGTGTATGGGCTCATCTTCTGTCGGAGTCCAACTCCAGCTCATTAAGGGAAATGGTTTCAAAAAACAAACCGTGTCCATAATGTATGCAGACATGAAAAATGAAGATGCCTTCTCGTTCTCTTTATGTGCCTGATACTCTGTGACCGACTGGTCAAGCTATCAGACAACATTTTTGCCCAGTCGAAGGAACTACCTTTGGTGACTCGAAACATTAGAGGCACCCACAGAAGAAAAAAATGTGAGGTGTCCTCTCTCCCGTATAACCTGCATGTCATCATGGCTACATATTTGTACTGCGGTTCTAAAGAAGCGATCGAATATATGACGTGGCTATTAGCTCTGAACTTCATGGTGTTCAAAATCCAATCTTTTATTAAACTAGACATGGTTTTATCATACTGTACGCATTCCTTCTGCTTGAAATCGTCCAATAATTCGGTGCCATATGTGTAGTCGGACGTTGTGGGCAGCTTATACATGGCTTGCAGATGTTCCGGCCTGAAAGTCTTGATGGTGACTTTCTGCTCATTCATGATGGCTCTGGTCAGTATGTCCACATGGTCTAATGCCCATCAGACCATGTCATAATATGGAAGCAATCGTGGCCTGGCTGCTACTTTGTGCATTTTGGATTGGATGACTATTTTGTACTTGGTAGTTATATCATCTTTTTCGTTGTCGCTGGAGTCATCAGAATAATCCACCAATTCTGCCTGCAGAACATCTGAAACGCATGACCAATTCGGGACCGAGTCAATACTTCGAGGTGAAGTATCAGTGACATTTTCTGAGCCTTGTCCCGAAACCTCAACATTGGCTTTGGATGCTTTTCGCGGAGCCATGGCTAGAGATTGTGTTTTAGCTCTTCTGCGATAGAAATACGTATACATACAAAAGTCAGTTTGCTTAGAGATAATGTTCTCTGCGTGATATGAATATGAATTTGTTATAATGAACCACAACTCTTATATATATTCAAAAACTCGATACCTTTCAGAACAATTGTGTCAAATCATGTTTAGAAATAAATTTTGCCATAAAAATCCGATCTTATATTCATCGATTTGCCCTATTTCCTCATTAATTCCATAAAATTTTGGTGGTTTAAAATGTCAGTTGGCGTATGGAAAGAATAAGACTACCTCTTAAATCGCACAAGCATCGAAACACAGGATATGTATTGATTTAGCTTAATTAATCTCGTTTTACCAATGTTAATCAATATTTTGGTATTCGTTATATCGGGAGTTTTACTTTAACACTTTGAACCTCTAACACCTGAGACTGCGATGATTGATTTTTGTTAATAAAAACGAAATCATGATTAGGGGCTCAATTAATTTCATAATTATTATATTCTCCCTATTGCGACTCGGAGCTTCGAAAATAAGTTTCCGGGGGGTTTGCATGCTGAGCTGCGAAACCGCGAGATCGCGATAATACGACTTGATAAAAAGGGAAGATAAACTCGGATTTAGTAATTAATTAATTAAGTTTATATCCTTATCATGATTTCACGAGTCAGGGTTTAAACGATGTAACTTTTGAAAAGGAAAATGCCGAGTGGCGAAATGCCGACAGAAATTTTTACCATGGTTTAGCTTTTACCTTTAACCTTGACACGAGTTACTAAAATAAGGACCTCGTGTTCTTGGCTATTATGGCTATGACAATAAATTTTTGGATTTGGTGAATGCTGAAGTGCGAAACCTCGACGACGTTTAATCATGGTTTAGGGAAAACTTTACCCTCGTTACTGTCCTGAGTGAAAAATTAAAACGATTTCAGATTTTCGTAGCTTGGGGCATGTGAACTACATGACTTATAGTATCCAACCTACGAGATCCTGAGGTAGAACAAAAGAGGAAACGTTTTAACGAAAGGTAGGACTCACCTCGAGAGTATAATAATCATCGCTGCTCGCATGATAAAGCTTCAGAGATTTTGAAACCTCAGAGGGAAAATACAAAAACCATCTTTCAATTTCAAGCATTAAGAATTAAATTTGCGACGGGCTAGAAAAAACAAAGGCGGCTTCAACACCAACCTTTCAATTCATTGGTTGGATCTCTCTCTAGACCACCCCATGCATGAGTCCCCCCTTAAATTTATCCTACCATCCCAATGTATAAGGGTCATCTCTCATATCCACTAGAGGACCAATGATTCTTCCACTCTTTCCCGTCCACCAACCATTTGGAGATAAACTCACTCAACATCCTCTTCCTCCCTTGTACAAATGCTTTCCCATCTTGAATTTGAGATCTTCTTCATGGATGTTCTTTGAGAATCCCCTTATTAGAGGGTCAACATGATTGAGACCTTCCCTGATTTCATTTTTGAGGTCATCCAATCTTGGTCCCTACTACCCCCTCAGGGGTAGCAACTTTTAGAGGTACCCTCACAAGGGTGTCATGTTGTTTCTTGCATGAGATGTCATACTCATCTTCTCTAGATTAGATAGAGTTTCTCTTGATATCCATCAGATGTAAGATTGTTCCATCTTATCTATGGTATATCTCATGTTCCTCCCCCACTCAGATGAAAAATGCAATATGGATGGTAAAATATGGTTCTAGTATGCTTTATCTTGATATTCCGTGTATCGATGTTCATTTGATGTGATGCTATAAATTCCTAGTTAGTCATGAAAGTGGTAAATGATAAAAGAGATTTGATAACACTTCATAACATGCATAGTTTTATTATTTGCCTCATCATAGCTTGGGGAACATGTTTTCTTTTAGAAGTCTGTCATTTCACAGTTTAATTTGTACTACTGGGTACTTATCCTTTATAGTGTTGTCGACATCCTAACCATGCTAGACATTTTCCACCTTCCCTGTATCATTAGTTCCATCCACATAAAAAAATAATCTACCATGATCATGTATTATTTCTGAAAGGTCAAAAGAAAAGGTATAAATGATAAAAAAAACCAAATTAATAAATCCAAAAAGGGATACAGGTGAAGAGCTATAGAATCAAAATCCATAAATAAAAGCTTGAGCAATGCCACCTCACTATGAGGCCAATTCCCCTAGTACCTAGCTCATCTATGAATATCTAAAGAAAAAGGGACTTGTTCGATAAACCAAACACTTAAATAAAAAGACATAAAGGGGTAGTAAGAAATAGTATCAAGGACATGTAACTCAATGCTAAGTTCCCTCTCGAAGGATGTTGCATAAAAATCCTAGCTCACAAAATCTATATAAACAAATGAATAAAAATACGTATGCATGTCTAAGACTTTGAGGGTTATTACATGAAGTTCTTTCCCTTCCCTTTCATCATTATTATTCATATTTTACCTATATTTCACCTAGGTATTTGGGAAATATTGGTTGTCCTATGAATTGGTGCATGTATAAGGGTTAATATTGTTCCCCTTGGTAAGACTTAGGAAAATGTTAAAAGCAACCCTTATTTGTTATGTTGTGTTAAGATATGTCAACATGTGTTATCATCTAATGGCTTGCTAAGAGGCTACACCCATCACTTCAAGTGGTTGTTGTGAATTGAGATATGTTTACCATGCCTCAAGATCTGTTCCATTGCATGGGGGTTCATGATGCTACATTGGGATTTGTGTACTCCTCATTGGTCATATCTATAGACATTGGGATATGTTCCATTTTCTTTGGGATCCATGTACTACATTATGATACATGTCATCACATTAGGATCCGTGATAGTGCATTGAGTCATGATAGGGATGCCATGTCATCACACATGCCACGTGGACCAATTAGATTCATTCTCCATGATCATTTGGATGTTATATCCACACTTGTGAATTACTATCTCTCTTCGGACAATACATGGGAGATATTAATGCAGCGGAGTTAGTTACAGGTTATTGGAGTGGATATACATTGTTATTTGGACCATGGGATGATGTGGCATGATTTACCATTGCTTACTTGAGAAGTTCCCACATAGAGGAGGCCGCACATGCCACTTATGTTGACTTGTTGACTTGGACGACCCACATATGTGGGGATGACATCATCATATTGAATTGGTTATCTTCACATTTGGACCATTCCTTGGTTTGAGGGAGTTAGTTGGAGGATGTTGGATGTATTTTGACCATGTTTAACCCATCTCTTCATTCGTTGATGGGAAGTTGGCACCATTTTTTGAGGGGCACACCTCCTTTATCTCTCTTTCTATCCCACACACGTGGCTTTCTTGTTGTATTTTGGACCATTTTGAGAGGGGATCTTTACTCTTGGAGGGTTTTGAGGGATTTGTTACATGATTTGTTCTATTTTCCCATGGTTTTGGCTAGGTTAATGGTTTTGAGATAGCACATTATATTTTATTGTATTGAGGAGGATATTCACCTATAAGAAGAGGAGTCCTCTCTCATTTGTCTTCCAACAAATCTAAAAAGTGTTTATCTAAACCCTTGAAAATAACTAACATTCACTTAGAAAAAGAATAGATGCACACAAACTCTTTAAGCTAGTTTGGAATAACCTCTCACCGTGATGACCTCTCATTACTTGGAATAGGGAACCCATACGGATTCTGGTCCAACAACCATTTCTGGTTTGGGGTTTTACCAATGGTGGTCCGATCCACCGATGAAAGTTTTCTAAGTTAGAGAATGAAATGCATCTAATCTATGATGCATGCGTTTGGACTAAACTAAGGTAACTAGAAAGCGAACATAGAACCAACCATGTTCTTTTCAAGGGACCGAGAAGTAGTTCCCATAGATAAAAGACATACATATGAATAAATAACTGCAAACACATGATATTCTAGAATTTAAACAATTATTTATGATTATATGCTCATGAATTTAGACAAATATTCTCCGAAGAACATAAATAAGAATGCAACCATCATACATAAGAGTAGTCTACAATATGAAGTACATCCTTACACAACCCAAGTACTGAGCCAAAATGCAAAGGAATAGTCCACAATACGTCTAACACAAGAATCAAAGCTCTTCAAAAAACAACTTGGCCAAACAGGCTTCTCCTCATTAATTGTTTTGGTAATAGTACATTGAAGCTCCAAGAGCCAAAAATCCCTTTTATCGGATACAATCCTCATATTTATTGAAGTTCAACTTGACTCTTGGCCTTCTGCCTCCCCCCATGACCTTCATTTACAAACTTTTGTCCTTGTCCCCTTCGTAATGACGAGAGAACAAGGACAACAAAAACAGTCATCATTGAATGTATGATATGTAGTTACATTTAAAATTTGTCTTTTAGTGCTGTTGGGCCATCATACATTTTGTCCATAGTGCATCTCACCCACCACAAAGAGTGGTCTAGACATGTGAAACTCTTCATTCTCTGAGTTTGATAGTTGATCATCGTGGGGTTCAAACTTCCTCTTCAACTATTTGAGTTTGATTCCATTTTGATGCTCCTCTGCTGCTGTGACAACTGTTGTTGTTGTTCTATCATTCTTGGTTGTGGATCACATTTTCAAGGGTAATACTGCACACTAGAAGGATTGCCTTGATGCATGTTAGCTATTCCTTCATGGTTTTCTTCCCTCACATGCTGCCTATACGAATTGATGAATATGACCTTTCTTTAGCATTGGTACCTACCACCATTCAACATGCAACATATGAGTGCCCTCATAATAACCTTAAAATAAACTATTAAAGACATGCATTTGAAACTATATAACTGAAACATCAATTAATTGAGAGTTTGTATATGCTTCCATGAGTTCTTTTCCTGGTTCCTCTGCTCACGGTTGAGGTGTTGTGTTCTTCGAGGCTGTTGACAATGTGCCATATATTAATCATGAAAAATGTGAACAATTGGTGAGTAATTTATCAAAGTAGATAACTGAGAAGTTGTATATCTCGAAAATACCTTTCCAACGTTATAACAAACTCACAAAAAAAATATCTGAGTCAAAAGTTATGGTCAAAATAGGAAATGTAGTTTGGTAGGGTCCTGTCCTATATCAACAAGAAAAACAAGAAATAATGTATCAGTAAGGAAAGCACAAACTGCTCCGGTATTCTATACAGTTTCTAGAATGCTCTGTATTCTATACAATTGTCTTCTTCCACACTATATTTTTGGTCATTCTTCAAGGTGAGTGAGTGAGATTCGGTAAGTGGGCTGTCCCCAAATTCATCACAAAAATAAAATAAGGGGAAGCTGGATTTACGAAGGGAATCCCCAATCTTCAAAACATTTTAAAATGACTTTGTTTTTCCTATGTTTGTTTAGTCATCAAGCCGGAGAAAGCGTTTGAAATTTCTCATAGAGATGGACTCTATGAGAAATTTACCCTACTTCCACCTCCAGTTACTATCTAAAATTTATCATAGCCAAACAATGCTATCTAAAATATATGTACAAAATAGTTGATGATGATCCCAAAATTGGCAGAAGCCCTGTAAAACTAGCGTGGAAGAGGTGAGCAAGGAATTGTCAAATAATGTAGATTGAAGGGTGGTGGAGATAAGATGAAAAATATGGTGATAAGGTTGATCATGACAATTTGGAATCCATCTTCAAATATATGAAATTTATGAGATTTTTTAATGTGAAATTTACTTCAGAATAGTTGTTTGCGTATAGTGCTTCCCTGTATTCATTAGTAATGATGAATTTGTAGGTTGTATGTTCGTAAATGTAACTCTTCATAACATTTGAGAGTTGAAGTAACTGTCTATGAGCATGAAAAAGATGGCATCTCCATCAGGCTGACTCAACCACTCATAACCACATTCAAATCCAATATAATATAGTGGATTCACAAATTCCCACTCTACTCTCATATACTCCAGATCAATTCGACAGATTGATTTGACAGATCAATTCGACGGATTGATTTGACACTGTCATATGCACTCACGCGATGACAATAGTTTCATATGCTACTACAGGCCTCACAATAGGTATCTCATGGATTCTTCCAAGGGATTGGATGGGGATTTTAGTTTTAGGCGCAGATGTATGTAAACAACAACAACAAATAGGGATACCACAAACAACAACAGGGATGCAAAAACGGGGATACAAGGATACACCAAACAACAACAACAAACATAACACATTACAACCAAACTGTTTGACAAAAATCCTAAACCAATCAACAAGCGAGAAAGGGAATTTTACTGAATTGTTTGATAAAAACACTAACAGAGGACAGGGACAGGGGGCTAACAGATTACAGGGACAATGGTCTAACATGTTGGCTATGTGTTATATTTTTTGCATGTGTGTGTGTGGGCACGTCAGATATGGCAACTGCGTCTGGCGATCCCTCGTACTAGTGCTTTATTTGTGCCGTGTGTGCTGGGTGCTTTCCTAGGGGGGTCCCAGGGGGGGCAGGTATGCCCCCATGGTTACGCACAACGTTCAACAATGGGCAGTAGCCCAGTGCAGCGCCCCAAAATTTTTGTTTGGGTGGTTTTTGCTATTTTTAGCGGTTTTGTAAATTAATCCCAGATTAAGGGATTAGGGTTTTGGTATCTACGGAATACCTAAAAACATTGTATATATATTGTATAGTGAATGTTGAAATTTGATATAATGAATATAAGAAAGGTTTTCCCGGTTGAGGCTTTCCGGTATACATATCTGTGTACTATGTGAATGAGCCATTGATTAATTTATGTTTTTCTTAAGAATCTATATGAATTGATTTACTTCACAGGTTTAAAACTTACAGGGACAATGGTCTAACAGAGGTCAGGGACAATGGGCAGAACAACAAGGGCAGAGAAACAAGTTTTCAGTGGTCAGACCAACATATATTGAAGGGTTAAGCATAAAATAGAGGGTCAGTTTTGGGCAGAGACTTTGATTTCCCTTAATATCATCATGACAATGGGACAAGAAATTTTAGAACTTGTGGAAACAAATGATATAGGGAAAGTGAAAATTGCTTCATTAGCCAAAATTGGGAAGTGGGTTTGGGTTAATGCCAAACAGTATCGGGGCATTTTAAAATGGAGACTAGCTCATCTAAAATGAGAGTAGACAAGGAAAAAAAGGTCTAAAAGGGAAAGTAATCGGGTCCTTCGCAAGAAACAACATTCAAACAAGTCCTTTTTGCAAGCATGTGGCAACAAGCCCAAAGGAAAAGGAAAAGTCATTGACGATTATGCCTTATATAGTCTCACATCCACACCTCTCACTTGGTCATCTGATCTTTATGTGAAAGAACTGTTAAAGGTAAAAGAGAGGTTGGAAGTAGTAGAAACTAAAGAGTTGGAAAGAGATTGTACAATCCATATAATAATAGCTGAAAACCAGGCTTTAGCAGCAAGAAACGAAGCTCTGAAGGAGCAAGTGTCATTGCTATAGGAAGCTCTCCGAATAGGGAAAACAGAATGGCAACGTATGAAAGTAGAAGTGCAAGACATGAAGAAATTTGCAGTGGAGAATACAGAGGTGATGAATGCGAAATAATCCCAGGATAAGAGGAAAGTAGTTGCCCAAATAAACAACAATGAAGAGACATCAAGAGAAGAGAGGAAAGGAGATTCCGCAAAACTCTCCAAAACCTGGGCTCAAGTTACTAGCAATTCTGCTAAGAGGGAAGGAGAAACAAACATTTAGGTGGACAACATGCAAGATAGAGAAAGAAGGGAAAGACATGAAAGAGCAACAAGAATAATTATAAGGGGGTGAAATATTATGGAAAAAATGAATGTACTCTTGACCTTGCAAGAGACTTCTTGAAAGACAAGCTCCAATGGCAAGGACAAATATGTCAAGCATGGAGAGTAGGTAAGGCTAGCAGTGAGAGAGCCAGACCCATAAAATTCATCATGCCCAACTTGCGTGATAAAGATATCATTCTAAGCAGGAAGCAGTTCTTGAGGGGTTCTCGATTTTTTCTAGAAGAAGACTTAACTGTAAGACAACAAGAGGAAAGGAGGGGCGAAATGACAAAGTTAGGGCAACAAGAGATGAGGGAAAAAGAGCATGGATTTATAAAGGTAAAGCTGTGATAACACAATTTGGACCTTCTTCCAAAACAAGGAATTAAAACGATAACAAAAAAGAGGTAGCAAACGCTTCAACAAGAAATGAGGAAGAAGGTTAGTATGGGAAAGTAGGGACAAAGACTCAACTGTGAGTCTTGCATGTCAAAAAAAATAGCAATCAAGTCATACCCAGGTTTCCTTAAGATTAGTTTGTTGGAACTACAAGGGATACCCATGGAGACGAGGACCTGGGTTAGGGCCTATTGCGGAAGATAGAGACATAATTTGCTTCATAGAAACACATGAGCATGAAGGGTGAAAGACACCTTTGTTTGAAGGGTATTGGAAGATAACAGTGTAGAACAAGGCAGTATAACAGTGTAGAACAAGGCAGTAGGGAATGTAAAAGGGAACATGGGTATCATGATATTAGTAAGAGAAAAAGAAGGTCGTTTCATTCAGCTAGAAAAAGAAGACCCAAATAAGCAATTTGTCTGGCTTAAAATATCAGAAAATAGAAATCACATCATAATTGTAGCATGCTATTTTGCGCCGTAAGTTTCAAAAATCTACAAAAGTAGAGGGCTTGACCACAAAGATCCCTTTGCAGCCCTAAAAACATATATTGCAATATATTCTCAGCTAGGTGAAGTCCTTATAGTGGGGGATTTCAATGCTAGAACTGCAGGTGAACAAGCTAGAATTCTTTGTTGCAAAGAAGACGGTGACCCTATCTGGCTTACAGAAGAGAGTAATCATCAGTGGGAATGAATTTTAGAGGATAAAGGCTGCAATATCTTTGGAGAACAATTGCTTACGGTATGTGGGGCTTTCGATTTAGTCATTTGTAATGGTTTGACTAGATGGAAAAGTCCGGTAATTTCACTTGCAATACTTACAATGGAGCAAGTGTAGTAGATTATGCAATTTTCTCGCATAGTTTGTGTGGGAAAATGGAGGAAGTGCTAATTGGAGATCAAATTTGGGACTTAAAATCAGATCACAAGCCAATATATTTGAGTTTCTCTTGGACCGGAAAGAAGCAATTCGGGTAAAAAACTCAGCATGTCCAACAAAATCCTCCAAATGGAAGAATTCTTTTGACTCCAGAGAATTGTAATACCTTCAAAAAAACGTTAGAGAGGCTCTTCGAGAAGGAGGAAATCTCATTTCATGGCCTTCATAGTCACGAATTAACACATTTAATTCAAAGCGCACTTGCTGAGTGCAAAAGAGAAAAAATTAAGAGGTCTGAAACAAATTGTTTTTCGGTTAATGCTTGGTTTGACAAGGAATGCAAAAAGGCAAGGAGAAGGTGGAAGGAGTCAGACAAGGATAACATAAAGCTCAAAGATTACAAGCAGATAGTAAGAAAGAAAAAGGATGATTTCATGGTTTCAAGGAGAGAAGAACTAATATTCCTTGGGAAAAATAACCCCAAACTATTCTGGAAGGAGCTCCAACCGAAAAAGGTGCAAACTGAAAACAACATTACAGCT
>JZKD02S1673060.1:69727-80782 GCA_000966675.3 Picea glauca | reverse complement strand
CCCCACAGATTGGACAACTAGTATGGCAATACCTCTTTTCAAGAGTGGTGATGTCAATAATCCCCCCAATTATAGAACCATAATGATAAACCCCTTGTTTGCAAAGTTTTGGCAACATGTTAGAAAATAAAATCAGCAAGTGGATAGAAGAAAGAGATAAATGTGCTAAAGAGCAAGCAAGTTTTAGACCTAAACACTCCACAGTTGATCATTGCATAACTTTAAGGCACATCATTGAAAAATTTTGGGAAAAAAAGGAAGAAGTTTTTTGCTGCTTTGTTGATTTTAGAAAAGCCTTTGACGCAGTTCCTAGGGATAAGCTTTGGGGCAGAATGGAGGAAATCAGGGTTCTCAGGCATTTGAGAGAAATTGTGCATAGGATGTATGAAGAGGTGAAAGTCAAAACTATAACTTCAGTAGGCATTTCTGAAATTTTTAGAAGTGATATCGGGTTCAAGCAAGGTTTCCCATTGTCTCCTACCCTTTTTGGGTTATATATTGACAAGCTTGAAGAGTGGCTAAATTCACAAGGGGGTGACGGTATCCATTTGGGCAAGTTCGTTATAAGGCTTCTTTTGTACACATATGACCTTATATTGATTGCTAAATTGGCTCTTGGTTTCCAAGAGCACTTATGTTCCCTTGAGCATTTTTGTAGAAGGGTGGGGATGCAAGTCAATATTAGTAAAATGAAAGTAGTGGTTTTCTCTAACAAAAGAAAGCATAACCAACATAAATTCTACTTTGAAGACAATATTCTGGAAGAAGTTGCAGACTACAAATACCTAGGAATTGACTTCAACAAAAAATTAAGTTGGGATGGTTGTAGAAAGAAAATAACTTTAGGGGGTTGGAAAGCATTTTATGCTTTTCAAAACAGGTGTAGAGAGGCAGAGCTATGGGACTGGAAAACCACTTTAACTCTTTTTGGGCTTGTAGTGATTCTGGTGATTCTCTACGGTTGTGAATTGTGGGGAAACAACACAACCGAGATGTAGTGGAAACAAATTGAGAAAATTCAGAAGCGTTTGATTAGAAACAAATTCAAAATTAAAAGTGCAATCCCTTATGCTATCCTGTTAAGTGAAACAGGGGCTGCTCCTATTGAAGCAATTGCTATGGTGCGTGTCATAAGGTATTTGACAAAATTGAGCAAATGGAAGAGAGTATATGGCCTAAGGTTGTGTTTAGTGATATATTGTGCAAAAGAAAGAAGACTTGGATGCGGCAAAATAACAAATGGTTTAGTAAATGGGGCATTTTCTTGAGCATGTGTCCTACAAACAGTAAGGAGATAATTTTTTTTGTTATGGGTAGGTTCCATAAATGTACTTGGGAGAAAGAGATAGGGAGAAACATCTAGGTAGAAAGAAGAAGTACTACATTGAAGAGTTTAACCCCACTCATAACCATCAACAAAAGGTGTACATAGGGGCCAATATTTCTTGGAGATCTAAAATTCTTATTGCTCAATTATGGACTAATTCTCATCAACTCCATTGTGAAACAGGGCACTAGAAAAGGCCAAAAGAAATGTGGGAGGAAAGAGTATGTATTTTGTGCTCTTTCGAAAAAGTGGAAATAGAAAAACATTTCATTTTAGAATGTGAAGCCTTAAAAGACAGCAAGGAAAATTATGCAGGTATTCTAGTAGCTAGTTCTTAGGATAATCTATTTAGGGAAGAGTTTGTTGAGAAGCTGGGAGCAGTTATTGTAAAACTTCAAAGGAAAAGGGCTGAATACAAAATCCAGATGGAAAAAAAATCTATCCCATAGGCTATTTTTAGCCTCGTGGACGTTAAAAATACTTTCTTTCTTTCTTTCTTTTGTATTGACGAAGATGGCATGAACTACTTTGGTATGTATCGTCAAATATCATGTGATTAACTCCGGCACTAGCGAGTTGATGGTTGAGGTAAGTCTTAGAATGTTGGAGGAGCTCCAATTGTGTCACGTTGTACAAAATTACAAGTGATCGTTACGATATTTGAGCTTATATTGTGTTTTCATAGCATTGTTATGTTGTGTTCAGACTCGGATCAAATCGTCGCATATTGGTTCGGTTTTAAGTAGTGGTAGTTTGTTCGATTTTGATTTTAGAAGGGGGGGAGAACTTGTGTTTAAATGGTTAAAAGTTGGGAAATTATAAAAAAGGGGGTCCCCACCATTCACCCCACTTCACCAACTGAAATCACATGGCATGGTTAATTAAAAAAAGGTTTAAAATGAAAATGCATAAGGGGAAGGGGGTGGCATGCCCCTTCCTCACCACACTCAAGCTTCAACAAATGGGGAAGGGGTTGGCATACCACACCTGCTTCCCACCACATTTAAGTCATAACATATGGAGGGGGTTGTGGGTTTTCCCCCCTCCCTCTCCAATTCATACAAATGACAACACTCAACCTTTTCACCAATACACATGCATAACCTATCAACCATTAAATGCTCGAAATTGCACGTGTACTGGACACCATCTTCACATCGCTGTTGGGTCTACCAGACTAGTTCCATGCAGGTGCTTCACTGAATTGAGCTAGTTCCAAGTAATTGGGATCATGCATGATGCATCGGGTTGGTTGTTTTCTTGGTTGCCGATACAAGGACCGACCAGGTTGCTTGCTTGGTCGCCGATGCACATCTTGCTTTGTCGTGAAGGTTGAAAGGTGTTTTAAATAAAGACGTGTGAGGGTCTTTTGTTTTATGTCCATGGGGATGGTTAAGTGGAAAGGGGAGTGCATGAGTTACTCCCATCCCTTCCACATATGACCTATTGACTTTGGGCTTGGGGCCCTTTGCTTCTACATTCATGAACTCCTAAAATCCAAATTATAACCTCCTTTTAATTAACCCCTCTTAAATCAAAATTAATAACTCCTTTTAAAATCAAAATTAAAACCCAATTTTATTTAAAAAACCATTTATTAAACTTAAACCATTTTCCCTCACCTTTTTGAAATAAGTTTGAAACCAGGGATTTGGGGAGTAATGTGAAACAAAGTATACTAATTGATTACCTTGTTGAGGGGAATTTCAAAGGCTCACAACTTACTCATATGATGTCCGATTGGAGTACCATTTTTTGCGATACAAAGAGCGCAAAGAGACTCTTCTAGTGAGATACTTCACCATGTCATTCAAATATCTCAGCCATGTCATGACTAACCAGGCTAATTTGGTGGGAAAACCTTGGCGATTTTTCTAACACTTCCGACCCTCAAATTTTGATTTTGTTAGTTACATTGGAATCACAATTGCATAAACTTTACAATTGGATTGCTTCGAGGACAAAAAAAAACTTTGACGAATGCCCAAAAATTGCGAGCAAAGGAATTTTTTAATGAAAGTTTGAGTCTCATTCTTGCCGATGTTTTGCCTGAATTCAGTTCCGTCAATTCCCATGTTATCTATGTTGTATAAAATCTCAGGCCATCCATTGGAGGTGAGGTCATGTATCTGGGGCTTAGAAATATAATCCTGTGAAAATATCCAACTAATGTTTGGAGCACTTGACCCTGTTTAGGAGCCGAGAGGACTAATTTTCTTCTAAGATGCAATTTGGAGCCAACGAAAGTCTTATAGATGTTGCAATTAACCCACCTGATGATAGAAGACACTTTCATGATCATGGTTATTCATAAAATCAAGAATCACAATGTAAACAAGTTGGTATGGTATGCACAATGAAAGTTGTTGGCGACACAAACTGACTTAATCACGATTACAATATGAAGTAGATCATTCCATGTAGGAATTAGTCATCAGTTATCTAGTCAGTCATGGAAAGATTAATCATTGGAAATGATAGGAATTTTACTGATGGGCATAAAAAAAAGGATTTGAGTTGTAGGAGAATATGAGAGGTCTTAAGATGAAGGCGTGTTTTGCAGACAAGGTCTATGTCAGCGAGAGAAAGAAGAACCTCACTGTTATTGGATAAATCCGTAAGTGCGGACACAAATCGATCTCCCTAGATCCACCTGGATATAGAACAAAGAAAAATAGAATATGACTCTTTCCCTAGATTTTAACCATTGAATGAACTAGGAGGCAAGAATCATGAACATACCTTATGATCGCTTCCTTGGGTCTTTGTTGTTCCAGCTTCACTCCAACGCTCTTGTACCGTCAAGACCACAACAATACAAACCAATCGAAGTGAAGACAACTTAGTATATTCAACAGTTAATCTATGTATATGATCAAGGAGTTATACAATAAAGTGACATTAACTTTATGGGAAAGAATCATATTACTGTATCATATTAAATGTGAAAGAGAGATTACAACCATTGCCTTGATGTCGTAAGGTCCCTTCCAACTGTCCTTCGTTCCCCACACACTCCTTGCTCCAGATTCTGAGACCATAGATTTGATAGCTACTCACAATCTATCTTGAAAAAGCAAACCTCAAATCCACTCTAACCAAGACAAAGCTAACAAGCTCAAGAATCAATAAAGCTAACCCAAGCTCATCCAAGCTAACTTTCTCCATGAGAACTCCTCTCCTTTTATAATTTGAAGAGGATAAGGTGAGGAGGTTAGGATGATCCCACTAAATCATGAAAGTGAGTAAGATCTAAACCATTTGGATGCCACCTCACCATAGAATCTTCTCCTTCCAGAAGATTCAAGAACATGCTCATTTTTCCCACGTGTTGGAATTCTCGCACCCTAGATATAGAGAAACCTGCGAACACCTCGCACCCTGGCTATAGTGCAACCTACGAGAATGGGTCATTCTCGCACCCTGCCTATATAACAACCTACAAACTTCCCTTTTTATAAGGTTTTTACATAGGAAAATGCAACTTCTTTTCTCAGGAGAAGTTCTTCTCCCTTCTCTCTTTAGGAACTCAGACCATTGACCCCTCTGAAGGCAACAGATAGGTTTACATCATTAACGATCATAGGGATGAAGAAAATAATGTGTAACACTCACCAATACACTATGTATTAGAGAGAAAGGAAGGAACTTTGCAGAAACGTGATGTATCAGTGAAGATGAGATGTACCTTGGCGATACACCATCTATCGATAAAGATGAGAGGAAGTACACTGGTGTAAGGTTGTGTGTGTTGGAGAAGTTTAGTGGAAGTATGTCCATGTATCGGTGAAGTTCGTGGGAAGCTGGCTGGTGCATTGATGAAGTTGATTGCAAATTCATGGTACACTAAATTTTGAGCTCAAAACATCAAGTTTTGTAGCATTTCCAGTGTTGACGAGTTTGTTTTAAACTCACCGGTATTTCCTGTATTGGCGAGTTCGTCATGAAATCTCCGGTATTACTAGATTCCAAAAAAATTGCAAGTTAAGAAATATTCTAAGTGAAGGAATGAAAGGTTTCAATGAAAATCAAGAAGGTGAGTTGATTTTTCAACAAGATGAGAGAGTCTGAGAGGCTTTCCAGTAGAAAATTTTAGTAGGGGGGGCAATTTCTTCTCTTAGGGAAAAGGTAAAAGAAGAAATTAGGGAGGGTGTTGTGCTGGAAAAACATAACCTCAAAGGATCCTATAGAAAGGCTAGGAAATTCTATGACCCCTTAATCTTGGTTACTTGATTATGTCATTAGCGAGGTTAAGGTTCAAGGCTGGGTCAATGTGGTTTAGAAAAAGCAATTTTAATTTTCATGTGTGAAGAGTGTTTCTAAGACAATCAATGATAATTATCAAGATAGAAGAGTAAAGTAAATTCCTTGAAACAATATCTATCAAAGAAAAAGAAAAGGCTATAATAAGACTTCAATGAAATATGATTCACTTCAACATATGACAAGTTTATAACAACAGTAAATAAACAATCCTAAAATTAATGAGAATGCAATGAAAGATATGCTAAATGATAACCAACAAACCATTAACCAATTATTGATGAAATGAAGTAAGACAAAAGTACTTTAAATATGTGCAAGATGTCAAACCCTAATGGATGAAAATGCAATAATGCAACAATGGATGATGTTAGAGATGATTCTAGGCTAAAAGTGCAAGACATTATGCTAGGGATGGTGAAAGAATGAAAATTCAATCCTAGAAATATCACAAGATTATGAGAGAGAGATCTAGAGAGAGCTATACTAGGGTTTAAATCACTTGCAAAGGAGAAAGGAAAAGTTCCATCTAGTTTCTTGGGCATATGGAATCTACAAATGCAACATCAATGGAGGATAAAAGCAAGAAAACACAAAGATAAAACCCTAGGGGAGTAAAATCACAAATCCTAGGTCTAAATCCTTTAGGAAAACAATATAGGGGAGTACAATCACAAACCCTAGCTGTTGTCCTATGTCTTTTAAGGATTCTAACAAAGGATTAAAGTGATAAAACCCTAGAGGAGTACAATCACAAGATATAATTTAATCAATAAGGGTAAACCCTAGGGGAGTACAATCACAAGCCGTAAAATTAACCTTATATGCTTCACCAAGTTTAAAATGAATGAAAATAAGGGAAGGGAGTACAATTGCAAACCTTCCTAGTGTTCTGAAACATAAATTATCACCAATTTGATAAAACATTTACTTAAAACACCAAGTATAAACCATTAAATAATTAGAAACAACACTTACTAACAAAGTCATTGAGTGTGAGGAAACCCTAGGACATGAATCATCCAAAAAAATATGAAGAAACATCTACAAGATCACTCTCCAAGAGGTATGCACAAGTACTCCATGATGATAAAGAAGTACATAAGACAAGAGAAGTGATCTCTCCACAAGTTTGAGTTATGATTTACAAATGAGGGAAGTGCTAGCTTTTTATATGAGGAAACCCTAACACTTTACCTCTCAATAAGCCCCTAAAATGTAACTAGTCCATGATGCAAGGTGGATAGGTCTAGGACGACCCCCAAAATAACCTCCATCATAACCAAGTAATGCTATAACATCATAAATGTCCTCTGAAAGGCCTACACGTGTTAGTGTAAGAGGCTCAAGAGGGTGATATCATTTCCTCAAGGGGCATAAAGGCCTCCAAAGGTCACATCCAAGCCCAAAAGGTGCAAACATAATGGAAGGTCATGTATCCTCATCAAAGGGTGAAAACTGATCATCACCAATGCTAGGTTGACCCAAGCATGCATCAAATCATGATCACACATGAAATTATCATTAATATGTGCAATTCCCAAGGGATAGGGTGTGGTGTCATGAGGGAAAAAGTTCAACAACCTCTCCAAAGAGGTGTACTATCATCATCAATGCTCACATAATCAATCCTAATTTCAAATAATCAAAGGGAAAAATGTCCATGGTGAGGTTCTCCATGTCCGACAAGTAGCCCATTAAGCCATATTTGCAATGTCCAAGCTCATATGTTCAACATCTAAGGTCTAAGAGGTGTGGAAAGGTGCCCCGGGGTAATTGAAATCATCAAAGGACCCAATGCTTTGCATCAAGGGCCCAACATCCGCTATATAGTGCACAATGTCCTAGGCATGATCATGAAAATTTCCACCAAAGGACCATGTCAAGGGTGAATCATGATCAAACAAGGTCCATAGAATCAAGTAAATCAAACATTACAAGATGAAATAGTCATTAGAATCATACAAAGTAGGCCATTACTTAATACAAAAGCCACATAAGGAATTCACATTAGGTATATTCTTCAAACTTCACACTAGCTCAAGAATTTATATACAATTTTCCAAGTTTAGGTATAGGAGGGCCATCACAAGATCCTAATAGGTGTGCCAATACCCAAGAAGAGGAGTACTTCCAGGAAACCCATAAAAGTGTAAGTATAAGTGAATGAGGTGGCATGGGGTTTACATCATGGTCTTCATGTCATTTACATGCAAGGACACATGTGAGTTCATCTCCATGAGTGCCTTTGTAGAGGGAGTGCTTGGTTCTTGAGATACCCTTTCCTCGACGGTGTGTGTATTCCAAACCCCTTCTTGCATTTTGATATTCCTTTATTTCTTTGCAAGTCCCCTTTTCAGGTTTCATGATTTTGTTATTTTTCTTACTGGGATTAACTCCATTTAATTGATATGCATTCATTGCATTATGACTAGGGGTGATCACCTCATAGTGAGGGGTAGAGGTCAAGCTAACCTTTGGCTTTTGATTTGGTCATTTTTCATCCCATTATTTCTTCTTTATTTTATCACATGTATTTTTTTTGTTCTTTTTTACCAACTACATCAACCTTGACATTCTAGCCCTTCTTCTCATAGGAGGATAAAGGCACGAACCTTTTTGCTATACATGTAACAACTGTTTCCTAAAGATGGGGTAATGGAAGGAAAACATATGGAATGTGTCAAGTATGGAAGGGAGTGGTACACTACCCATATCAAGGCATCCCAATAGTACCCATGTTCCTTAAGAGTGAAAACACTGGACTATGACACATATGATGACCACCAAGGTAAAACAAGGAAATAAACATAACTTCCAAGCAATCATGATCCATTATCTGAATTCAACCCATGATCCTCACCTAAATGCCTAATGGATTAAATGTAACACTTTATATGAAACAATGACTAGTGTACTTCATGTGTGCCGGATTACCATCATTGGATGAACCATGTTGATCGAGTGAAATGGATTGAGTTGTGATGGTGATGGAGGAGGCATTTGAGGGGATGATGCATATGGAGAATGTCGATGATCATCTTTGGGATCACTGTATTCATTGTGGATCGTGAGACATAATTTCCTTTAGTTAACCCTAGGTGAGAGGGGGTAACAAGACCAGGTTTAAACTTTTTGTGATGTCCTAATTCTTATGCTTGGATCAATTGTATTGCTATCCCATCTCTGGTTTTATGAATACATACATGTGGATAAGTGTTTGTAACCTATCATGTCTCACTTATCTTGAGAACAATTATGACTTTATATTGTTTCCAAGTGTCCTAACTGGCAGGTTGACTCCCTAGAAGGTCAAATGACCTCTTGTTTTGGCCGATCATTGCCTCCTAAAATTGCTACTAAGTCTCCTTTACTTATTGTCCAGATCGCAAATTTTTTATTGCAGGTATAAGTGTCATATTTGTGCAATGATTTGTTTTTTTGTTGATCCATATTTTTCATGGTGAAAAATAAACTCGGAAATGATCCAAACAACCTAGTCTAAATCCTTAATGTTGCCTCTTGTTTTATGTCTAAGACCTCCTTTAGAGACTGTCATAAAATATAGGGTATCCAGTGAATGAGTAAGGGTCAATTGACTGTCCTTTTGAGCATCGTTTTCATGTCTTCTTTCTCCATAGACTTCTTGCTAATAAACCGATATTAAAGACATGCTAAAGACTTCATGAAGGTGCCTATCATTGTTATTTTCTTGACTATCCTAAATATTGGTTCGTTGTCCACTGTTTATAGTTAGGGATTCAAGTCACATTGGTAAATGTATGCTGGTCATAATTTAACAATGCCATGGCCCACATTCCTCAAAGACAATGCATGTGAGTAGTAAGTCTTAATGCAAAATCTATCATTGCTACAAATAAACAATACCACCTGTTTGGTTTGAATTCTAAACATAAGTCATCCCCGTTGGTAAAAATTTGAAATACTTCATTTCAATTTGAGAATTCATGTGGTTTATGGCATAATTGTGGTAATTATTGAACATTATAACACTGCTGGTACTTTTGTCACATCATTCTATGGCAGGTGATATTTGGTTTATGGTTAAATATTCTTATTTTGATGAATGTAATCTTGCACAACACTTAAATATATTCACAAATAAATATACTCACAAAGTTGTCTATTGGATATATTTTTTTAACAGTGTATACAAGAGATACTTGATGTGCAATTTGATCTTTCATATGAACACATGATTATGGTACATTGATTGAGTATAATTTATATTGTTTCTTGTACTTTTCAATTTCATCGATTATTGATCTTTGGATAAATGATGATGAATGGTACATGGCTATTACACATTGATACATTTGCATGCAAACAATTTATTTCAAAGCATTTATTGAGATTTTTTTCTAAGTTATTGTAAAGTAATAGAAGGAAATATGCAGAGCAATAAAATAATTATTATCAAAAACAATTAACATAAAGAGATGAAACAATAAGTACAATGACAATATAAATACAAATGATGATAACTTTACTATTTGGAGAGTAAATTTCACGTGCCTCTTCGAGGGGGAAACCTCCAACATAATAGAGATTGAGTAGAAATGATTTTCACAAGAAAATATTTTTCATGCTCTCTACCCCTATATATTGTATTTCTATCTTCTTTAGAACATTCTAGAGGAAGAACTTTCTAGAGGTGTAAACTTCTAGTAAGTATTCTTACATTAGATGTGTTCACATTATTACATAGGCCTTATTTAATAATGATGGCCTTTATTACATAGAAAAGCATATTATTCTAACTACTTGAGGGGTTAGGGAGATTAGGACCCTAACATGCCCTCCCCTGTCCTCAAGTCTTGAGATGTGGAAACTGTTGAAAAATGGTGACTAGATCCTATGTGTCATCCTTAGGTGGTGTATCCTTCTGCTGATGGGTGAAAATTATCTTGACAACAACAAGGGGTACTCCCTGGTATATGGTCACAACTAGACTATACGAAATTTAATTTTAGAGTCCCATCTGGAATTTGGCCTGAATGCCATTTTTTCTGTCTTTTGTTTTTTCTTATCGGTTACAGTTCGATGTACCGATGGGGGTGGATGGATGGTGAAAATTCAATGCAAATATGTAGATGAATACCATGTATTTAAATACAACAAATTTATCACTAATCTATGTTAACCTATCCTAGCTAGGAGCACACTAGAGTAACCGATGAGTTATCAATGTTGTTGGGTATGTGTTATATTCTTTGCACGAGTAGTAGTGTTTGAGTGCCTGCGCCGGGTGCAGGGGGGCGGAGCCCCCTGCGCGGGGGTTCGGGGGCAGCGCCCCCGAAATTTGTTTTTTGGGCCGACATATTTTCGTTGGTTTCGGGCCGACATATTATCGCCGGGCCGACATATTTCCGGGATGACATATTTCCGGGACCACATGATATTAGGTGGTTTTCGGCACATGGTTTTTGCCGATGGTTTTCTAT
>JZKD02S1673060.1:37318-49172 GCA_000966675.3 Picea glauca | reverse complement strand
TATTGTGTAATATAAATTGCATAATGACTCACTCATGCAATCCATGTGTTTTTTTGAAAGTACAATGTTCCAAATTATTCTTTGTGTATATTGTCATATTGGTATCCTTACTTCTAATCCAACTTCATGATAACACATGCTTCCAATATTTGGTTGATTATTGCCTTGATTATTTGTAAGGGATATATATATATAATCTTGTTCAATCTAAAATATCTACACATTTTCTCTAACATCCATCTTTCAATAGAATATTACAATATATAATGTATTACAATATTACAATTGTATACCATATTACAATGTAATATGGTAATCCCATATTACATTATAATATGGCATTACCATATTACATTGTAATGTGGCATTACCATATTACATTGTAATATGGTATTCCATATTACAATGTAATATGGTAATACCATATCTCGTGTAATTTTTTTTTTTAGAACTTAAAGTCATCATCGCAATATCGACGATAGTTCGTCGGAAACAAATTTCTCATCGCAAGTTGCCATGGATTTTCGTCACTATTTCCATAGATTTTCGTCACAAGTTGCTACGGTTTTTTGTCGCACATACAACATTTGCGTCGTAAGTTTTTGGCTTGGCATAAATTTTCGTCGCAATTGCGGTGAATTTTTCATGGATTTTCGTCTCTATTACCATGGATTTTCATTGCAAGTTGCCACAGTTTTTCGTCGCACATACAACATCTGTGTCGTAAGTTTTTGACTTGGCATAAATTTTCGTCGCAATTGAGACGAAGTTTTGTTGTAATTGCCACGGTTGTTCGTTGTAATTGTGACGAAGTTTTATCGTAATTGCGACGATGCATATGGTTAACCAATCTTGATGATGATGACACGTGGAGAGATAATTTCATCGATGTTTCCACGCACACCTAGATTATGGATATAGCGACGAAATTATACCGACGAAAAAAAGTCTCAACTTTCATGGAAATTGTGATAGATAAGTGTAGAAATATCAACGAAAAACCGTCGCAAATTTGGTCATATGTACTAGTGGAAGGATTCATATCCTTTACTAGTGTGAAAACAAGGGAGTTGGTGCTTCCTAGGGTTGGTTCCCTAAATACATGGGAGTTGGTGCTTCCTAGGGTTGGTACCCTAAAAAAAGGGAGTTGATGCTTCCTAGGGTTGGTTCCCTGAAGAAGGGGATTTGTGTCTCCAAGAGTTGGTGATCTAAAGAGGATTGGTGTCCTTCATAAACACAAATATTATGATTTATAAAATTTGTAATGCTTGTTGAAGTATACTTATGTAATTTATTGTTTAAATGTAAATTCCATTGTTGATCAATAGTGATGATAATTAGAATAAAAAATTAATTACTAATTGTTTAAAAAGGTAATATTGATTCACCCCTCCCTCTTAGTATTTCCAACAATTGGTATCAGAGCGAGTGACTTCAACACAATTTGATAACTAGAAGGTAGATCCTGAAAGAAATGGATCAGCAAGAGGGAATATCTTCCAACAAAGCACCATTGTTTAAGGGATATGATTATGCTTTTTGGAAAATAAGAATAAAAAACTACATGTTGGCTCTTGGTTTTGATGTTTGGAAATCTGTATTAGATGGTTGCACTGCACCAACGACTAACCGTGCAACAACAAAATATATTGTGGGTGAAGTTGATCTACTTGAATGGTCTTTAGTTTTGTTTGTTTTTTTGACCATTCATTATCAGATGGCCCTCCTTCTAGCGCCAAAATGTTGATAGTCAAATATGACCGTGTTCAACATTCAGGAATTCATCTGGTCAGGATGTCGATTAGACCCTTATCCATTGTAAATGGCAATTCCGACAGGTTTAGGTCCAGTTACCTATAATTATTCTAATCTACAAAATAAAACTAAATCTAAAATATATACACTTGCTAATTGATTGTAGGAATTTTATCTTTTATTGAATAACAAACTGAAATATAAATATATAAAGATTCAAAACTATCTATAAGAAAACTATTAATTCTAACTATCATAAAAGTTACCCCTACGAAAGGGGATTTTGTTTTCTCTTTAAGAATAAGAAGTATTTGAAATGAAAATAAAAAAGAACTAAAGAAAATAAAACTAAACAAATCTAATGCCCGTGTATTAATTCAACTAGTATATGAATTGACTAAGATACATATTCAAAAGACATAGATCTTCAACACACACATTTGAATATATCTACTGAGTATGAATTAATAAATCTGCTTAACTAATTAATATAGATTTTTAATCAAGACAATATTCATATACAAAACAGTAACTGAAATAATGTATCAAAAGAGAGATGAATCGATCAAATTTATTAATAGTAATCAATTAAACCAATTGTAGTTCCAGTAACACATTATCCAGCTAAGACTTTGATTTCAAAAATGAACACTCAGATACCAGTAACAGTACCAAATAACGATTACTTGTATTAATATTCAAAGTCACAAAAAGATTCAGTATAATGTATAAAAAATGAGACTTGTACAATAGTGCATAAGTTTCATTCTTTCCTCAAAAACTGAACCCCTTGAATTATCTTTCCTTCCCTATTTTATATTGAAGGAATTCAAAATGAAACTTAACTTCCATAACTACCAACAATTATTCATTTAGAATGAGAAATTAACAAAATTGTTTAATTTCCCTGATAAAACATAAACAAGAATAACAACATGGCGGAAAAGGCATATTAGCCAACACTTATGTATTCACTCCAATGTTACATATTTATAGTACAATGGGTGATGCCACCTCATAGAGAGATTTGCTCTAGATGTTAAAATCATGCATGATGATTAGGCTAGGCAATCTTAACTAAATCATTAGTCATCACTTGAGGGTATATTACTAATATCCTAAATGAATAATACAAATATAGGTGACAATTTAGACTTAGTGATTGGTAAAGGTAAGCCATAGGCTAACAATCACCCCCTCAATCACAAGTTTGATCAATAATACCAACAATAAAGCATAAACTGGTATCAATTCCAAGTCTTCATACTGAAACTCCTGAGTCGAGCCTCAATGAAGAACTGCCTGAAAAACTGCCAATCTGGATGTTGAATTTGTTCATATGAAATGAACTGGAAGAGAGCTGAGATATGGAAGTGAACAGCTGCAATATCTGAACATTCACTGATTTCTTGACAATTTGATCATTTTGCCAAGTATTTTAGCTAGAAGAATCTGATGTCTTTTGCTAATTGGTGAACATGTAGTATCACCACTCTACTATCAATGCATCACTGAAGTGCTCTATGAATTTGTGGTTTGGGATGACCACTAACCAATTGATACCATGTATCTAATGGTTTTTGGATAACCACTAACCAATCTTGACACTTTTAGGTGTCCAACAACATCCCAATGTATCATGCGTATGATTCAAATGCAAGTCATTGAAACATAATATTGCCAAAATTTTTCATCTCTGGAAAATCTGATCCAGGTGGATATCGGTGGCCACCCACCTTTTCCAGTTGGCTCAAAACAACTTTCTAGCAATTTTGAAAATTTACTATTTTTAGCAGTTTTTCAGGTCCTAAACTTCTGGAGCCGTTTTGAGGCCCTAAATGATGTTTTTTGGGGTATGTTGTGGTACAAATGTTGTATTCCTCGGATATATCTTTCCAATGGGATATTATACGCCTAAAACGAAGATCGTATGCAAAAGTTACGACCCCGAGAAGTTGATGTACTGACTTACCCAAACGGGGCCCACATGACTTTTGGCGCTTCATCTCCTAGGGTTAGGTTTTTGGATGTTTAGGGTTTTTGAAACTCATGTTTATTGTAAAAAGGCCTTGAGAGCCTCATTGTAATGATCTTCTTGTGAATGAGCATAGCCGTCACATCTCTTCTCAGAGATAAGCTGCCACCATTCCAACAAGTTTGTTTTCCGCTGCATTTTATAGTTTCAGCTTATTTCCTTATTGAATAGAAAACCAGTTTTACTGTATCTTTGTTACTTTGTGTTAAGAATATGGTAATAATATATAGTCATTTCATTCTTCTCATAAAATCCAGATCAATGGTATCAGAGCGGTCTGCTCCTTGTCGTCTTAATGCATGTCCCCAATGAGGTCAGAGTACAAAGATTTGGGTCTCAAGCTTGTTTCTCTTGAGGACAAAATCTCTCGCACACCCAAGCGACCTCTCATGGAAGGAGAAAAGAAAGATGATGGGTTAGGAGATCCTTTCAAACTATTTATTGAGGAATCCCTCACACAACAGAGGAATGAGATGATGGATAATTTTGCGCAAATCCTTCGACGACTACCAACAGGTGACGCATCTTTTTTGAGCAGAGGCACCGGCCCCTTCAAGGTAAAAATAAACTTTGATATTCCTATATTTGAAGGTCAGATAGACGTAGATGCTATAGATAAGTGGTTGAATCTACTAGAAGGGTATTTCTCTGTTCATAACTTTTCGAATAGAGAAAAGATTACTTTTGCGCTCCTCAAAGTCGTTCCCCATGTCAAAGATTGGTGGGAAACTTTCTGTGAGCAAAAGGAAATAGAGGAACCTTCATTATTTACAGCCACGACCACCTGGGAATCCTTCAGGGATGCTATTAAGGAACAATACTACCCTGTCGAAAGTTATGATGACTTTTATACCAGATGGACCAAACTGCGGCAAGAAAGAGATCAAGCAGTGCCAAATTTCACAAATATCTTCCATACCTTGCGCACCAAGTTGGGTATCAAAGATTCAGAGAGATAGCTGGTGCTCAAGTATCATGGTGCTCTGCATATATACATCCAGATCAAAATGTAATTTCTATACATTTCATCCTTGGGCATGACCTACCGATATGCTGTCAAAATCGAGCAGTAGCTCAAACAAAAGACACGACAATTTGGGTCGGGGAACCCCTCACAACAAAAGCTAGGAAAGGGTAGCCCCAACCCACAGAACAAAGGACAGAGCAAATATGAACAGTATCAAGACAACCAGTCCAAGCCACAAGCAAATAAGGACACCAGAAAGACAAAGAAAGATACCGGGAAGTGGTGTGACTTCCATAAGAGCCCTTGGCATAACACTGCTGACTGTCGCTCAAAGTAGACGTTGGTGGCTGAAGTGAAAGCCTCTAAATCATATGTGGGTTCTGAATTTGAGTCAGAACCAGAAAGGGGAAGAAGGATCATTGACACGGAACCCAATGCCACCATTGCTACCACCAAGCTCCAGTATGGTGAACCAGACGAGCCAAAAGAAGGAGAGTGCCTCTTCCATTCCCAGATGTGGGTAAAAGGCACCCCACTACACTTCATTGTTGATAGTGGTAGCCAGAAGAACCTCATCTCAGCAGAGGTCTTCAAGCGGCTGGCCCTACCGACAACGTCACACCCACAACCCTACACCATTGGATGGCTCCGCCAAGGAAGTGATCTTTGCATCAGCCAACAGTGTCGACTGTCATATGACATCAAGCCCTTCAAAGATGAGGTATTGGGTGATGTTGCTCCTCTCGAAGTTTGTGATGTTCTTTTGGGCCAACCTTATTTATGGAAATGTCATGCTGTATATGAGTCTAGGCATCTTAGTGTTATTATTACTTTGAACAGGAAATTGTACAGGATACCCGAGGTTGTCCCACCTAGTGTTATTTCCTTGATCTCTGCTAAGCAATGCAGGAAGGTCATCTCTCAGATGGGGAAGTTGGTCTTCTTCATGACCCACTCTCAGAATGAGAGAAAAATCATATCCACATCCAGGATCTCTGCGGCCGACCTCTCCACACAACATAAGCAAGTAGATAAGGTCATGAAAGAATACTCTGATATCTTCTCCTCGCCTACCGGGGTACCTCTGCACTACCAGATCAAGCACCCCATCGATATGACCCCTGATGCATCGCTGCCCAATGGGCCAGTCTATCATCGCTCTTTGTTAGAGAATGAGGAGATCAAGTGACAGATCCAAGAATTTCTCCACAAGGGGCACATTCGTCCTAGCTCATCACCTTGCGGGACCCCAATCGTGTTGGTACAAAAGAAATATGGAACCTGGCGACTTTGCATTGATTATCGGGCTCTGAATAAAATCATAGTCAGAAACCGGTACCCGATTCCCCAAATCGACGACCTCCTTGATCAACTCATGGGGGCCAAATACTTCAATAAGATTGATCTGAAGTCTGGCTACCACCAGGTCTCGATAGAACAGATAGATGTATGGAAGACCACCTTCAAGTCAAAGGAAGGCCTTTTTGAATGGTTGGTCATGCCCTTTGGTCTGACAAACGCTCCAACCACTTTCACGAGGATGATGGACGATATCCTGTGACCATTCACCAATACTTTTGTAGTGGTGTATCTTGATGCCATTCTCATTTACAACAAGACTTGGGCCGAACACTTGCAGCATATTCTGCAGGTTCTGCACACCCTGCGACACCATAAGCTATATGGCAACTTGGAAAAATGCTCCTTCGACATGGACATGATCCATTACCTAGGCTTCATCATTGATCAACATGGCGTACATGTGGATCCAACCAAGATCCAAGTCATCCATGACTGGCCAGCCCCAACCACACTCACTGAGCTTTGGAGCTTCTTGGGCCTTGCCAATTTCTACTGCAGGTTTGTGTTGGGATTCTCCCATATTGCATGGGCCCTCAGCCAAATAACCAGGGGTGGTGGTAAGGCAAAATTTGCATGGGGCCAACCCCAACAACAAGCGTTCGATGATTTGAAGCAACGCTTGTGCTCAGCCCCAATACTTTCACTACCAGACCTGCATCAACCCTTTGAGATTGAGACTGATGCTTCAGACTATGTTGTGGGTGCTGTTCTCACATAGCATGGCCACCCCGTGGCCTATCATAGTGAAACACTCTCAGATGTTGTCCGTAAGTACCCTACTTACGACAAAGAAATGTACTCCATTGTGAAAGCCTGCTGCCAATGGAGACATTACATTCTTGGGAGGGAGACATTCATCCACACTAATCATAAGCCACTGCAGTTCATGCAGACACAAGGAAAATTGTAGAATGACCGCCATCAAAAGTGGTCCAAATACTTGCAACAATTCCACCTCAACATCAAGTATAAAATAGGAAGCACCAACTTTGTCGCTGATTGCCTCAGCAGACCACCAGTCGCTGCACTCACCACAGTGCTAGACTCCTGCGGCCATGAGACCTCCGGATGGCCCCAACTCTATGAGACAGACCCAGACTTCACCACCACCTACCAAATGTTGGGTGCAAAGGCAGTTGTCAATAATTTCCATCTTCAGGATGGGTTGTTGTGTCGTCTGGGCCATATATGTGTTCCCTCAAGTGAGCGAGCGAAGCTGATCTGGGAATCCCACTACATTCGGGTGGCAGGACACTTCGGTGTCAAAAAGATAGTGGCGATGCTACAAAAAAAATTCTACTGGTTGAAACTTCGACAAGAGGTTAGCAAGTATATCATGTCTTGCACTGCTTGCGCTATTTCCAAGCCAACCACTAAGAAACAGGGCCTGTACACCCCTCTTCCTACTCCTGAAAGACCATGGGAATCCATCTCAATGGACTACATGTCGAGCCTCCCATCCACCAAGCAGGGAAATGACTGTGTTTTTGTGGTTGTCGATCACTTTTCTAAGATGGCCATTCTGGTTGCTTGCAAGAAGAGCATCATAATAGAAGCCACTACCAAGCTCTTCTTTGAATGAGTCTGGGTACATTTTGGAATCCCACAAACCATTGTCTCAGATCGGGACAGTCGATTTCTCAGCACATTCTGGTCGAGCCTCTGGTCACTGCTGGACACCAAGTTCACCAAATCCACAGCCTTCCACCCCCAGACAGATGGCCAAAACGAGGTCGTAAATCGAATGATCGTGCATATCTTGTTCATGTATAATTACAAGCACCCCCACACATAGGATGAGAGTCTTCCCTATGTCCAACATAGCTACAACCGAGCCCTGCATAGCTCAACTGGCCACAGCCCCTTTCAGGTGGGGTTGGGGTTCCAACCATTGGGTCCCATAGATGTTGCACTTCCCCTTGCAGTCACCTCGACCGACTCCTCTCCTGCTCCAACTGAGGCTGACAAAGCCACCCAATTCATTGAGAGGATCTAGCACATCCGCCAACAGGTTTAGGATATCCTACAGAAGTCTAATGACAAGTACAAGCAACGCCATGATCAACATCGGGTTCCACATAAGTTTCAGGTGGGCGACAAAGTTTGGTTGCACTTGCAGAAAGAATGCCTTACAGGACCCCATCAGAAGCTTTGCCCACTACGATATGGGCTGTACACCATCACCAAGGCTATGGGGGATAATTCTTTTGCACTCAACATTCCTCCTTTCCTTGGCCTGCACCCAGTGTTCAACGTGGACCTCCTTTGGCCTTATTTCCCACCATTATTGGACACCTTAGACGTAGCAGAACAACTAACACCAACAGATCTCAACCCCAACTACATACAATAGGCATCCAGTGATCAGATTGTGGACACACAGATCAAGGGCACTCGACAACAAAGGATCCAACTTTATCGAGTCGTCAAAGTAGGGAAGCTCCTACACCAAGGCAAGTGGCTCACTCGGGGCCAAATTCAACATAAATTTCCTCATCTGATGGGGGAAATCAACAAAATGGAGACCATTGCTTCCTAAGGATGGATGATTGATCTAGGTGGATATCGGTGGCCACCCACCTTTTCCAGCTGGCTCAAAACAACTTTCTAGCAATTTTGATAATTTACTATTTTTAGTAGTTTTTCGAGTCCTGAACTTCTGGAGCTGTTTTGAGGCCCTAAACAACGTTTTTTGGGGTATGTTGCAATGAAAATGTTGTAGTCCTCAGATAGATATTTCCAATGGGATATCATATGCCTAAAACGGAGATCGTATGCAAAATTTACGACCCCGAGAAGTTGATGTACTGACTTACCCAAACGGGGCCCACATGACTTTTGGCGCTTCATCTCCTAGGGTTAGGTTTTTGGATGTTTAGGGTTTTTGAAACTCCTGTTTATTGTAAAAAGGCCTTGAGAGCTTCATTGTAATGATCTTCTTGTGAATGAGCGTAGCCGTCACATCTCTTCTCAGAGATAAGCTGCCACCATTCCAACAAGTTTGTTTTCCGCTGCATTTTACAGTTTCAGCTTATTTCCTTATTGAATAAAAAACCAGTTTTACTGTATATTTGTTATTCTGTGTTAAGAATCTGGTAATAATCTGTAGTCATTTCTTTCTGCTCATAAAATATGGATCAAAATCTCACTATGTAATCACGTGAGCCAAGATGCATGCAATTTTTTCACTTAATGTAAACTCCAATCTGATGAGAGTGAACCAAGAGAAGTGGATCAACTTCTAGTCTGACACATCCCTAAAAATACCTGACAACTCAATCAAATTCCAAATTGCAATGCAGAAGGATCCTCTTGTCCTCTGGTAAGGTCGAATGACCATCTATGTGAACCAAACATTCACATCATTTCTCTCAAAATCAAAATCAAACATCCCAATTATGATTGATTCAACTTAAACTTATTGAACCATAATTCTGCCAAAGTCTATCATCTACAAATCGCAGTTTCCCATTTGGCAAATTTCATGCCCATCTGACATACTTGATGTTTTTTTTGTTGTTGAAACTTTCTGTCTGACAACCATCTTCAATTCCATCATCAATTCCCCCCTTTGTCAGCTGAAAGGAGAGACCACAAGTGGTTTCATGAACCATCCTAACTGGAATTTTGAACTCCCCCCCTTAAGGTGCATGAGAATTACATCATCGTATTGCCCCCCTTTTAGGCTCAAGAGAGTACCATACTTATTCCATTTGAGTACAACACAAAGTGGGCATGTGGAAACAACCACATGTTATCTCATCTTGTGAGGGCCATGCTTGAAAGCTACGCCATAAGGGGACCACTTATGTGAGGTACAAAAATGTTATGTGCTACAATATTGGTCTTTACTCGAGATTGAATTCTTCGGTAAGACTTATATAATCTCTTGGTTGTTGATGACCACTGCCAAGGATCGATCCACTCATAGTGAATATTCGATCTTGCAAGTTTCTTCAGTGTTGACCATCTGTCTGAAGAATGGTTATGCTTACCACAATGTTGGCAAGGATGGAGATCAAAACACTGATTCTCCTTGTGACCAACTCGATTACAATGTTTTCACTTATCATTATGATGCTGAACTTGAACAAGTGAAGTTGAAGCTTCTTGAAGGAATCCAGCACTATGGAACTTGATTAGTCTGGAATAATCAGGAATATGAAAGGTAACTTCCTTGTCATATCCAAGTCCTGTTCTATTCTTGTTGTAAATGATTTCTTCCCAAGTTTTGATGATGGGCTTGGAAAGAGTATTCTGAACCTATTGCTTTGAAATCCGTGGAAGTGGATTTACTGCATATTGTTGTAGCATTGAAAGGTTTTCTTCATTGAAATCAAAAGAAAACTCTTGAAATGTAGGTTCGTGAATATATTCAACTTCGTCTGAAACTGATTCTAAAATTGTATCACTGTGTTGTTCCTTCACTGATTGTTGATCAAAAACATCATCATCATCATCATTATCATCGTAGAGAGGGTTGTACTGAACAAAAACTAGTTCAGAACAATTCACTCGGTGTTGATTTTTGAGATCTATCAACTTATCATTTAGTAGCTGGGATTGTGCTTGAAGAAGTCTAACTTTAGCTTGCATAACTTGCAAACAAGTTAGCACTGATTGAAGAGTTTCTCTATTCAATATCACTGTGTTGTCTTCAATGGTGTTTATTAGAGTGTTCAGTAACTCTAATAATTTGAGACTTCGAGCCATTTTCAAAACACTAAAAGAGGTATCCTTGTGCAGGTAGATCCTTATTACAATTTGACTCAATATAAGAAGGCTTATCTGCAACTCGCTCACTTGAATCGCTCGTTTGATTTTGTTTCACGCTCGCTTGTACTCTTCTTTCTTTCTTCCAAGAAGTTGAGGATGTCGGTTACCATCGAAAATGCATCCAAACTTGTGATGTTTACAATGATTTTGAGTTTCAACTACTCAACCTTATCAAATTTTGACTCAAAATTACAATGAATCTTGGGTGTCGGGCTCAACGGAAAATGCACCTTATGAAAAATTCAATTCAACTGAACTTGATTTCAAAAAGACAAGTAAACTTACAAAAGGACAATTTGCAAGTTACAATAATTCATGATTCTGAAGTTGAATTACTCTTCAAATTTGAATGTGTTGTCGATGCTTTTGAGTCTAGTTTTCCTTTGATTATGAGCTTGACTTGTTCATTGCTTGATGTGATTGTCGACTTGATTGCTTCAATATGTTGCTTGATTATGCTTGAATGTCCTTAACTGAGTGCTTGAATTTTCTTAACTTGACGTGTATTGTATTAAATGATCAATAATTATGTCAAAACTAGACATAAATCATAACACTCCATGAAAATTTCATCACAACACACTACGCAAGATGTACCTAAGATCCCCTTATTCAATTTCAGGCAGATCTTGGACACAAAGAAAAAAACTTCAATTTTATTATGATCTCTTACAATAAAAGTGCTCAAATGCCTCATTTTAAAAAGACATTAATACATAATCCTTACATCTCCTCTCCTCCTTTATATTAAGGGCACATACACTTTCTTTTTAATGGCATAAACCATATAAATTCCCAAATACAAGTTTATCACTTTTCCATTAGATTTATTACTTTTACACAAAAGTAATAAAATATGACTTAAAAGTATAATATGCCATTTAAAAGTGGTGCATTAAGACTTAGAGATAAAGAATGAATTCTTCAATACCTGCTGACAGGGTGGGGGCGCATGCCTT
>JZKD02S1673060.1:16094-31665 GCA_000966675.3 Picea glauca | reverse complement strand
CAGCCCTGAATTCCTATGGACAGGTTGAGGCCATAGTTTAAATATTTTATGTAACCTGGTTTGCATATATAAATAGAAAATAGAAAGGAACCATCTAATTTACAAAAAAAAAAAACATGTTGGATTGGGACAAGAGGGTTTAGATCGACTTCTGGATAGCTCCTTTGATTATCTTGGATTCACTGAATATTTTCTCTAAGAAGTAAGATTATCATTGTTTGTGTGTGGAATCGATCTAAGGTTGAGGAGATCACAACTTCTTTCCATGTCCATTGCACCATGAGATCACTCAAAACTGTGTTCCTCTCAATCACGTGGCTGAAAAACTCTTGAATGGAAATCGTGTGCTTGCATAGTAGTGTTGCTTGTACAATCGAGCCTCTGCTCTTATGAAAATTGGATCTCCACTTTTCCCATGCTCCAGCTCACATAAGAAATTCAGTGGAAATTGATCAAGGAAATGTTGTAGATGGCGGCACGACAAAATCGCATCTGATGAATGGTACTGGAATAGGCTCCACGCAATCAGATCAGGTCGGCATGTAGAAGAGGCAACAAAAGACCCAAATCTGTTGTATTGCTTTCATTTATTATCATCGTTTTGGCTTGCATAAATAAATGTGGATTTCTTAAGCCCTACCCTCAAACATAGCTCTTCCTGGCAATTATTTTGCTTCAGAAATTAATCAAATCCACTACAGGATTTGACTGGGTTGAGATTTGCTCTTTTACATATTTGGATATAGGTCTTCGACTTCTAGATAATGTGTTGGATAGGTCCTTCGACCTTCCTGTTCAAAGGTATAACTACTGACAACATTTCACTTTAGTTTACATTTTAATTGTGGATGGAAACCTTCAACAAATTGTATTTGAATGGAGAATATAAAAAAACAATGTATCTCAATAAACCCACACATATTATGCCACTGCTATAGAGAGATAGTGCACTAGATAATAAAATCATGTGCTAATTTTTGAAAGTGCAAAAATGGAATCTCGGGATCCATAATTCGATCGATGAAAAGGATGGAGGGCGATTTTTAGGATTTCACTTTACAGTCTGCTAGTAAATCAAATACCCATTGAATTAATCAAAAGGAAATAGATACCTGGAGGTAGTGATTAATGGGTGGCTCAATGCAGATCACTAAGTATTGAAAAGATTGCTATACACTGATCTCATCAACTGGTTTACCTCTTCCACAACAACATAAGTATCAAATCTGCACATCAATCCTTTTCAGTTTTCTACCTTCACGATTTGTTCTTCATTGATTTCACCCTTCAGGAGATGTCCATGGAATTCGTCAACTTGAAACGACCTTCAAATCAACAACTTCCTATTCTTTTCCTCATGGAGTTGATCTCTCATTAACTACACTTCTCATGGAACACTACCACAATGCTATGGAAAAACTACCATAGGTGACATCAGGCCCTTAAGACCATAAGTGCTCTGATACCAATTGATAAAACATAAACAAGAATAACAACATGGCGGAAAAGGCATATTAGCCAACACTTATGTATTCACTCCAATGTTACATATTTATAGTACAATGGGTGATGCCACCTCATAGACAGATTTGCTCTAGATCCTAAAATCATGCATGTTGATTAGACTAGGCAATCTTAACTAAATCATTAGTCATCACTTGAGGATATATTATTAATATCCTAAATGAATAATACAAATATAGGTGACAATTTAGACTTAGTGATTGGTAAAGGTAAGCCATAGGCTAACATTCCCAAACTATATTAACAAAGTACACGAAATAAAAATCAACTAACTGTTTAATTTGTTAAAATTATGCCTGGAAACCTATTTCTTCTATTTTTCCATGTTTCTCCAGGTCATTCTTTTTTACACTTGTAAAACAAAAATGAAAAAAAAAACATTAATAAAACATAAAAAAATTAGAGTTGCTATAGAATTTTAAATTCTGTAGCTACTCATTTATTAATGAAAATCAATAAAAATGAAAACTAAACTAAAAAAAATGTTAAACTCATACCAATAAACAAGACATTTTAATCACTTAGAATTATTAGATATAATCTTAAATTCCGAGTTAACGAAAATGTTAACTCCCGACGAGTTGATGTTAATTGCTTTTGCCTTTTTCTCTTGCTTGGGACTTGAAACATGTCTCCTTTGGCTATCGACCAAAGATTTATTTTCTGAGCTAAGAAGTTGGTTTTCTAATTCCAAATAGATTATGTTTTCCTGTAGCACTGGAACCATTGAATAATATTTGTCCTTCTAGAAGGAAACCTCCAGATTGGGATCGATTTTAGTTTTTTCCTTCTCTGTTTCTTTAGCGACCTTTTCAACGGGTTCCTGCAAAGAATTGTGCTTTGGAGAAGATACTTCTTGATTTCTAACCAACTCTTCATATTTGATTTGGAAAGGAGAACTAACTTAGAATTTATTCTAGACTTATTTCTCAACATTCTAGATATTTTCCTTCCTTGCCACTTGTTCATAAAATCAACTAAATTACTGGAATCGTCATTTTTTTTGGAAACAGGTGGGTCACACTCGAAAGCAAGATATGAAACTACATTTTTTTGAAGCTTCAGAAGAAACATGAGGTACTTCACTAAAAATAAATGACTCTGTCTTGAGGTTAAACTTTACATCTTGGATGCGTGTAACCCTCACAACATTTTGCTAAGAGATAGAAAACTGATGTTAAGGAAAGACAATATCCTCTACAGGATCTAAGGTTTATACCTCAGAAATATGATTCTGTAAATCTGACTTACAATTCTCCTAAAAATTATTTCTTTTAACAAAATCCTCCCAAAAATTGCCATTCTACTTTAGCTAAAACATAACCAAAATTTTCACTAAACCAAGGTGAAAAACATTTCTTTCTGAATTGAGATTTTTTCTTTGATAAAAACGTGCCATTTTTTAAAATATTTCAAGAAAGGAAACTGAGATGTTTAATTCATAATCCACGAATACCATTAACAACCGAAAGTGATATATAACGAAAAAGATATATCTGACCTCACAGGTGATAAAACCCTTAATAACACCTAACAAATAATGCCATTTTTCCTTGACTAGAGATATAGGCATACCTTTGTAATCGTGTTTGCATTTGGGAGAAATCAAGAATTTTGACCAGGGAATCTCCTTCACTCTTTTCTTCTTAGAAAAACATTCCCTTTTTAATGGAAATGTAGTCACATTCGCTATTAATTCTTCATCTATCTTTAACTCTATATCTCCAATTTTAGTGTGTTCACCATTAAAAATTAGTGAAAATTCCTTGGTGACCTGCACCTTGTAGCCATTAAACAATCACAAGAATTCTAACCAACCAACCCTTTGAAAAGTCAGAAAATAGTCTTCATGAGATTTAATAAGATCGACACCAGGTTCGACTTTGGAAATCATACCCATTTTAACAGTTTAACACACCACAACTCAGAAAACCCTCATGAAAACCTAACAGGCTCTCACTCACAGGTAAATGAAAACAAACCTTCAATACTTGAGTAAAAATTCCAATTCGAGGAAATTCACCGTATACAGAATTTGACCTGAGGTAATAATTCATGAATACGGTGAGAAATCACAACACCATGTGTGGAGGAGAGAAGGTAAAATTCGGGAAAGGTGGACTGTTCATATGTAGTTTGAAAGGACCTCGATTTAATTTCGATTAAGGTCATTTAAAACTATGATGATCAAGTTAGACCCAATGTCCCACAACATAATATCAAACTTTTTTGGATCATGGGAATCATGATAATAACACAATTATGTCATGCTAGCTAGGATTTCGTAAACACAATTAAAATTTGTTGGAACATTAATCTTTTATCCAAAACAAAACATGTTAATGAAAATTTAAATCAACAATATAATAAAAAAATGTAGCTTGCCAAATATTGTAACTCATGTAGAATATTGTTCAATGTATGTGAGAAAAACCATCAAGGATATGTTTGATAACTTGGAAATTAAAATCCCTGATTAAAACCTTTATGAAATGAAAAACATCCCAGAAGAAAAAATGACAGTAAAGACTAAATGAAATTCAAAGAATTTGAGAGTATGATAATTTTTTTTGTCAAAATTGAAAACAATACTCAAGTGAAAGAAAAAAATTAAAAAATCTTTTCATTTTCAAAATTGAAAAAAGAAGGGTCCCAAATTTATTTATATCACAAAATTTGGGAGGTTGTTGTCCTCTACAATAGGTAGTTAAGATTTCCTTGATTCTAGAAAGGCTATGTGGAATGCATGTGGGTGAAAGAAGCGTGTGGGGATAGCAGTTAAAAAAACAAGTGGGGCCGAACTAAAAGAGACAGAGTGCCAAAGCTGAGAAGCAGATAAAATGGAGCAATTACAATAGAAAGAGAGTTAGCTCATTAGTCAGTTGGTTGTTGTTATTGTTGTTTGCCAATTTCTTGGAGCTCACTTTGAGCATATGTTTTTGTAATGTCTTTCATTGTAAGTTTGAGTCTGTCATCTCTAGGGATTCGTAATGTGATGCTAGGAATAATGATGCTAGGAATAGGAAGGAGACCACGCTAGGAGGAAGTGCATAGTGTGTTAATTCAGAGAGGAGCATAGATGAGGATAGGATAGAAAAGAGGATTGACTTTGAGAGTAGCGTATCCAATGGATATACTAGTACTAGAAGTGGTAGTAGGGGCCCAAAAGAATAAGTCTGAACCCCTTAGCTGTTGTGGAGTGCCGTAACTTTGGAGGAATATGAGGCACAAAGTAGAGGCACAAAGGTAGGAGAGGAAGATGGAGGATCCCTTATTGGTGGGGGAGAATAATTAGTGATAGTATATGGTCTTGCATACCTACAGATAGGAATCTCTCTAGGTTACCTCACAAGAAATGTTAGAAGAAGATGGAGTTAACCCTCCTTTGAACCACCCCCTTGCACATTTGTAAACAAGAAGAAAGAACAAAAGAAAATGAGGCGATTGGAGTAGGAGAAAGAGTAGGAGAAGAAATAAGAGAAGTGATGAATGAGGAGGAAGATGAAGTAAGCACTACTTCGCTAGTAAGAGTATCAATATTAAAATCTCCGACACCCAATAGTCAAGTAGGAGGACAAAGTTTTATATTGAAGATGGAGAATCATGATAGTACCCTGAGGTTACCCATATTCCATGGGACGGGTAGAGATGATGTAGAGTAGCATTGGTTCACTTCTAATGTGATATGGTTTGTGAAGAGGATCATAGACAAGGAAATAAATATTGTGCAATTGGAAACCACATTTAAGGACAAAGCCTTGACATGGTACATGAAATAAAAGGCCATTGTGCTAATGGAATAGGTGAGGTCCCTAACGGAAATCAAGAGAGATTTTCTTAAGGAATTCCAGAAACCTAAGTCATAATCTCACTGCATTACAAATATTAAGGAGATTAAGTAGAAACAAGGAGAATTCATGTGGGATTATGACCAACGGTTAAATATTTTGTTGGATAGGTTGACTTTCTAGATCTAGGATATGCAACATAGAGAATGGTTCATTGTGGGGTTACTTCCCCATATCCGAGTCTCGCTCAACTAGAAGAAGGTGATGACGTAGGAAGAAGTGGTAGAAATTGCATTGTGCTTGGAGGCTACACTAGGAGGAGGAGAGATGTTGGCAGGTTTGGCATAAGTCCAATATTAGTTGTCCAACCTGACGATGAAATTACAAAATATGAAAAAGGAAAAAATTGTGTGCAAGCATGTATGGTGTACCACGTGTCGTTTTGAGGGGAATAATAGAGATGAGTGTCTCGTACTTGGAAACAATGTGGATACAGGTGCGTCGATTCCATTCCCAGCTGGACATCAAACAAAATGGTGCTAAATTTGTAGATAGTGGGGCCGTGTACCACCCTGCTTCCCTACAGTGGAGAAATATCAGAAGATGCATCATACTCCATTCTGTGAGTTCTATAAGTCTACGAGACATGATGCCAACAACTGTTGGTCATTCCAGTTGATGAAATACCATACCGAAGATGCATTTTATGTAGAATAAGAACACAAGGGTGGTGACCATGGTGGTTCTAAGAGAGGTGGATATCAATGAGGTCCTCGAGATAGATATGGATGCGTTTATGGATGAGGCTATGGAGGAGGGGGAGGCAAACCCCCCACTTGTTTCAACTGTGGAGATATAGGTCATGTTTCAAGGTTCTGTACCATACCATGCACTCTCTATGGGTATTGTTACATCCCTAAGCACATTATAGAGGATTGTCCCGACTTGTTGAAGAAGTGGGAAGAGAAGAATGTACATTGCAATATGGTGCATGAAGAGCCACACAAGAATAAGTAAAAGGATGATGAAGTGGATTTCCAAGTGATAAATTGAGGTAGATAAAAGATAGGAATGGACTCCGAGCATGGTGAAATGTTGTTTTAGAGGCTGGAGGGGAAGATAAGAAAAGTGGCGTAGTCCCCTCCCAAGTTTGATGTTGTTCAACATAAGCAATTTTTGTGCGATGTGCATAGGTCCATCGAGGAAGAAAGAACATGATAAGAGCTGCAACACACAACACAAAGGTCACTTGAGGAGGCCCATATTCATGAAGAATTTTAATGAACAACACATGGGTCACTGGAAGAGGCTCACGCCCACTAAGAATTACAATGCACGACACAAAGGTCATTGGAGGAAGCTTGCATGCATGAAGAAATAAAATGCACGACACAGAGGTCAATGGAAGAAGCGTGCAAACAAGACGAGCTGTGATGCACCAAACAAAGAGAGATCGAGGAACATGGGGATGAGGAGTTGAAGTGTACAATGCAGGAAGAAGTAATGAGCAAGTTGAGTCACAAAACAAAGATTGAGGATCAAGTACGTAACTTCTTATGTTTTTTTTTAGATTGTTAAATGATCTTGTTGTTGCAAGAAAGTTAATGTAGATGTTAGCAACCTGCGTGGGGGAACAAGGGACAAAGAGAGATATCTCACCCCCCCTACCAGAAAGGGATTTGTTCCAGGTCAGTAAGTAGAAGCACACAAGAAGAAAATTCAAGATGGCAACTGAACTAGGGAGTTATGAAATGGATGGGGTCATGTTGGATATGGGTTTCGACATGAACATACTTCCAAATAAGTCATGGGAATTGATGGGTAAACCAAGTATGGTTTGGTCTCCCATCCAACTGTGGTTGGAAAATCAATAAAAAATACATCCTATAGGTTGATTGCAGAAAGTTGAAGTCAACATAGAGGGGGTGAAGACGAAGGTTGAATATTATGGATGATTTTGAGCCCTACCTTGCATAACTTGGCATTGATTGGGCCTTCGACAACAATGCTATATTAAATTTGAAGAAGCGACATATTTTTTTTGAGATTGACACCCTATGTGTGATCACACCTTTGGATCCTAATGAAGGGGACATATACAATGAGCTGGTGGATGAGGATGCACGAAGCTCTATTATTGAAAATATCTACAAGATCATGGGGTGCAAGGAATATTATGTCAATCCAATGATGGATGGAGAGATGAGCTAGCAGAGCATAAATTCATATGATATTGATTCATAATATGCCATGGAAAGGTGGTAGAACAAGCTTTATAAAGTCTCGACAAGGAGATGCACATGTATCACCACTGAAGTGCGTGAAGAAGAATTTGGGTCATACTGATATGATGGGTTAGATCTAGTGGATGTGTTTATCACTTAGATGCAACACATAATAAAAAACCATCAGGTATGTGCGATCGACACCGTGTTAATATGAATTCATGCACAATGGTGGGAAACACATCAAGAATCTCCCCGTGAATGGGTAACCATGGAATATTCATTGAGAGAAAGATTCAGATCAAACATAGACATTCATCATTACATGTGTTCTTATGAAATGTGGTGGATAGTAAAGCAATGATGTGGGACATGCAACTGATATCTAAAGGGACGATGTGCGTTGCCAAGAAATCCCTTTGTACCCCCAATTCAATGGATCTATGAAAGACAAGTATGGGAGCCACATGTGTGAAGGATGGTAAAGGCTACTCCATTTATGGAAACAAAAGGAATTTTTATTGCTTCACTCTTCCCCAAACCCATTGAGCAAACATACAAGCTAGGCATAAGTGTGGATGAACTGGTTAGTCGGTGGCTACTACCAAATCCAACTGAATCTAGTCCAATACCTCCATGATGGAAGTTGATGGGTTGGGTACGATGAGGAAGTGTTTTGACGTGCTAGGGGTCACTGGGACCATTAAACCCAGAGCACACCAATGAAGGGTTGCACAAGAAGCACCACTGCATCAATGTGATTCACTCTGAGTTATTAACGACTTCATGCATGCCTCCCAGCTGTACCACTGTACCCACCTGGAAACTTTCCTCTCTCCGATTTAATACTTCGATTGCTAGGCATCGACATTCCTATTTCTACAAGAAAAGGTTCAAAACTTTAGTATGGTGGAATAATATAAGCGAAAGCAAGAAAAAGTACAATATCAACATCCCAATGTAGCATGCACAACACTCCCAGAGAATAATACTTATGCATGTACGAAGACGCCACTATCAAAATTAAAGTTCTATGACCCCAAACTTTTCATGCCATAAAAAAGGTGACATATCTGTTGTACAGTACCTAAGGGAGAGACTATTAAGGTAGTAACCAACAATAAATGTTAAAAACCCACCTGGACATTACGCACATTTGGAAATAAAAGAAGGTGGCAATGCACCATTAATGCAAAAGGATTGATGTAGCTCGAAAATCTATAATGCCAACAAAGATATGCACATGTATCACTATCAAAATTAAAGTTCTAGAACAAGCTTTATAAAGTCTCGACAAGGATATGCACATGTATCACCACTGAAGTGCGTGAAGAAGAATTTGGGTCATATTGATATGATGGGTTAGATCTAGTGGTGTGTTAATTGCTTAGATGCAACACATAATAAAACACCATCGGGTATGCGTGATCGACACCGTGTTAATAGGAATTCCTGCACAATGGTGGGAAGCACATCAAGAACCTTCCTGTGAATGGATAGCCATGGAATATTCAATGAGGGAAAGATTAAGATCGAACGTAGACATTCATCATTACACGTGTTCTTTTGAAATGCGGTGGATAGTATAGCAGTGACGTGGGACATGCAACTGTTAAATGAAGGTCCGATGTGCGTTGCCAAGAAATCCCTCTGTACTGCCAGTTCGATGGTTCTCTGAAAGATAAGTAAGGGAGCCACATGTGTGAAGGATGGTAAAGGTTACTCCATTTATGGAAACAAAAGGAATGTTTACTGCTTCACTCTTCCCCAAACCCATTGAGAAAATAGATGAGCTAGGCATAAGTGTGAATGAATTGGTTAGTCGGTGGCTACTACCAAATTCGAATGAATCTAGTCCAATACCTCCATGATAGAAGTTGATGGGTTGGGTACGATGAGGAAGTGTTGTGACCTACTAGGGGTCATTGGGACAATTAAACCCGGAGCACACCGATGCAGGGGTGCACATGAATCATGCACAACACTCCCGAAGAATAATACTTGTGCATGTACGAAGACATCACTATCAAAATTAAAGTTCTATGACCCCAATCTTTTCATGCCATAAAAAAGCTGACATATCTGTTGTACAGTACCTAAGGGAGAGACTATTAAGGTAGTAACCAACAATAAATGTTAAAAACCCACCCGGAGATTACGCACATTTAGAAATAAAAGAAGGTGGCAATGTACCATTAATGCAAAAGGGTTGATGTAGCTCAAAAATCTATAATGCCAATAGAGATGCCTCATGAATCTCTTGATCATTTATGTTTGATGGGATGACCACAGTGGTATAAGGATGAATGTTTCTGTGGGGGTTGATGAATATTGTATGACACTCTGAGTTATTAACGACTTCATGCACGCCTCCCAGTTGTACCACTGTACCCACTTGGAAACTTTCTTCTCTTCGAGTTAATACTTTGATAGCTAGGCATCAACATTCCTATTTCTACAAGAAAAGGTTCACAACTTTAGTATGGTGGAATAATATAAACGAAAGAAAGAAACAATGCAATATCAACATCTCAATGTAGCAATGTGCAGAACCCAATCGAAACAGTTTAAATGACTTCATTAAGCAAGTCACATAGCTGAAATAAATCCAAGATTTCCCAAGTTTGAAAAATACCAGAGCCATTGTTGCCTTGACATGTAAGTTTCACAGGATCCCGGATGGGAAAAGTCCAGTATGTGTAATTCATCGATTATGACGTTCGAGACCCCGACCAGTTCCCCACCTTGGATTTTCACAATTATGCGAAAATGGTTTGAAGTGAAGACCATGAAAAATTAGTGCTCACCCACGATTGGGACAAGCCTCTTCGATGGGCTGACATATTTTTCCTTAGTCAATTTGCCTCACTTTGGCCATAGGGGGTGGTGACCATTTGCGTTCACTTTTTACTTACTTTCCTACACGGTAGATACCTATGGATAGGGGGGAAATATCTGGTTGATGAAGAAACAATCCAATGAGTTATAGGTTTACCCATGCATGGTTAAGAGGCCGAAAAATGTTTAACCGCTAAAGATGCTTCCCAGAGTGAGGTCTATGGCACATACAATACACATTGGGGAACACATGCAATGGTAATTTATGAAATCAATTCCTGACCGATTAGGTTTGCTACTCAGTTGATCACCTTTAAAATCCTACACAATTGTATGAAGGAGGAGTGCCCCCTTGGGGTATTCATCATAGCTGAGAGGTGCCTAGAAAGCATCCAGATGGCCTTGGCACATTATGTATTGAATAAGTTCATTGATGGCTATTAAGATGCCCGAGACCTTGGGAAGGACTTTCATTATAGTTGGATATTACTACTCCTTTCCATGGTGCTTTGAAGGCCCCCTCTAGGATTTGAATGAACTGCTGAGAGTGGACATGTCTTCGACGCCCCATGATTCCTTCCATTATGCGAAAGAAGGAGTGTTGTCATCCAACAGTCCCACGATTGTTTTTTCAAAGTTGGTACCAATAGTTGATCCAGGAAACCGCTTCAAAAATGTGCATCTCGCACACCATTATGGATATGTATGCTAGTTACGTTATGTTTGAATGTACTTTTCATAATGTCTTCATCTATCCCAGTGATGACCAGGGGGTTGCAATGACACTACTCCCATTTTGTGTCATAGAAGAAGACATTCAGAAGGGTGTCATCGAATGGCTGACACATCTACAACCAGTCCCATATGAAGAAATTGAGACTCTCATAACATGTAGTAAGAACAACTAGGACCACAAGCGGGCTGAGACTGTGCGTTTGCAGGCCCAGTGCGTGATTCCCCTCGGTGGGGATCCAAGGATGGTACTACATCCAAATTCCCTTGAGATCCATGCCCCGTGCAACAATCCACATAGTCTATGCCAGCTAGTGCAAAAAGGCCATGAATTGGTCCAACCATTCCCTCTACCACTCCCTATGTAAAATAGGGTGCATGCCATATGGAACCCGACGTAGCGACTTTGATTGATGTGCTTAAATGATAGTTGTTATTGAAACAAAAAATACAAGGGAAGGATATTCGTAACATCAACCATATTTTTCGTCAACTTGGGGGCACAGTGCCATCATTTGACACTCTACCATGGCCATCGACATCAGTGAGCAGTTCTAATAATCTTGCATGGGTTCTTCGATTCGACCTGTTAATACCTAACCCGATGGACATAGCTAGTACTGGAATCCTATTGGAACCAATTCCGACCCTAGTAGTACAAGACTGCACTGCCACCCTACTTTCATAATTAAGTGATCGACACCAAATACTTGGCCACGCTCATGCACAACTTTATCTACAACAACAAGTGGACATTGCCACGCATAATCAGACTCATGAGTGCTACCAAAGGGAATTTCAGGATCACCAGGCCTTATAGTAGAAATTTACTATAGAATTTATGGCCCATGCAACCACAAAGGATCAATACACTAAGATCAACATTCACTGACCTCATAGGGATGGTGGAAAGTGTATATGCGCATATACCAACTACTTCAACACAAGGTCGTGGCATTTCCCCCTTGTTATCACATATAATTTTTTGTAAAAAAATTACAATCTAAGCAAAAAAGTGGTTTTAAAAGGTCAATGTGCTTCTAGGATTAAGTGTACTGTTCCTCAAAGGTCAAGATCTTCAGGTTATTTAGGGAAAAATATTTATAAATTTGTGCAAATAAAAATTTCTCAGGTTCTATTTTGTGGTCTTAGGTTCATTGCAAGTCTATTTTGTGGTCTTAGGTTCATTGCAAGGTGAAAAAGTATTTTTCATAAAACAATAATGGGTCTATTTTGTGGTCTTAGGTTCATTGCAAGGTGAAAACGTATTTTTCATAAAACAATAATGGGTCTATTTTGTGGTCTTAGGTTCATTGCAAGGTGAAAAAGTATTTTTCATAAAACAGTAATGGGACCGAGGCCCAATCTCCAAGCAACAACAACATGAACGCTCATACATATACAACAACGCCCAAGTTAAGCCACAAGGGAGGAGCCCACAAGGGGCATTGTTTGCACAACACGCCATTGAATTATGGATGCAATGATGCTTATAATATCATCAAAAGCCTTCATTTCATAGGATGCATGTGGTATAAATTCGTTGAAGCAAATATAAAAATGCAGCAATAATTTTGTCAACACTAACGTCGAGTGTAAAGGAGGCGTTTGATTCGTGTTAGGGAAATGACATATACAGAAAGGTGTCAACAATTCAAATGCCCAACTAGCATATTTTTCATGTTCTCTGGATGTCTGTGGGAATCAATTTAAACAAGTGGTTAAAATTTAACTGCCATGCAAAAATATCAAACACGATTTCACCGCTTGCAGCCATATTGATTTGGTATTATTGCAGGATGATCTCTATTCTCTTAGCCAAATTTAGTTGATGTGGTGTTTGGAGGAGAGCAACGCCAAATATACTCCTGCCCCAAGTTCACTGTGTAAGATCCAAGTGCCCAACTATCAAACATATTCATTATCGTCATCACCCAAGTGTCGAATGCATAAACAGATGGAGCTTCCTCATGTTCGAAGGTTTGCACAAGGAACCAAGCTTCTCACTGAAGGTGGATATGAGAATGTTTTCAACAGACTTTTGAGACTATCCCAAGGGAAAAACTTTAGAAGGTATACAAATGCTATTTGTCAACTTCTACAGAGCCTGTTATAAGAACACTGTATTTGTCCAATGTCATATTCAAAGAAGAAACACCATTTGTTAAGGGAATGTTGTCAAAATATAGAACTCCAAATGCTGAACTTTTGTGCGCCCAGTCAGAGTTGAAAGCCAAGATATCAAGCGAAAAAGAGAGAATTTGACAAAACAAGGTCTACGTGTTAATCATGCCTAAGTTTCGTTCTACCCAGGGTTTGATGTCATTTCCGATTGTCAAGGAAGATGCCAAAAGAAATGTCCAGATATGTATTCACATTTTCCCTTGGCGCTGGACTAGTTATTGGTCTTATTATACCAGAATTGAGTAGTACAAGGACCTGTGCAAAAAACATGTCATTCAGTTTGTGTTCTTTCTTGATATGGTGGAGAAGTTTGGGCTACCCGTTTTCTATTCAAGCTTTGGCATATAGGGGAGTTCAATCTCCAGTGGGACTCATCAATCGAGGTAGAACTATGCAAGCCCGTGGAAGATTCTTTGACAGGAAGTAGAGGATCAAAGAAGTTCAAATCTTGTCAGGAGGATGTTCTCCTTTCATTGAAAGAACTTCAGTTGGAAAATGAAGATGGTGTCTCCATTATTTTCTATTTGCAAAAAAATTACCCAGATGAACAGAAGGATTTCCTAGAACGAGTGAAATATGAAACAGAGGTTTCGCAACGAGTTGCTACACGCTGCAAAAGTGCTAAAGGTAGAGTTTTTGCAGCGAGTTTCACCTGAACGCTGCGAAAGTGAACAATCAACCTGTGTCAGTGTTTATTTGACTCCCAGATGGAGTGGACGTGCCAAATCATCATATAGACTAGAAGAATCGAGAATTTTTCCACTGAACTCTTGTAGTTTTAATATGATTTGTATGTATTAATTAGTCAAGTAACACAACCCTAGAATCTAAGAATCAGTTCTAGTTTGTTATTATCTGTTGTAACTGTTTGCTATTTTGGGAAAAACGGAAGATCTTGAGCCTCTAGACGGATCATGGAGGTTAATCTATATATCTGAAACTGTTCAAGGTTAGAGGGATTCGGTCTAGAGGCTCAATAGAGCTTGAGGAGCAGTTTACCTGCTTATTTGTACGCCTGAGGGTCTGTGATAAAAATTTTCTGCCATGGAAGATACATGAAAGCCATTTTTTATCAGAATGTGATTTTCTTTGTTCTCCATTTCTTCTGTCGTCCTATTGCTTGATTATAGTGCAGATTTTGAAGATCAAAGGTTCTCTGTGTGATCTGAACTCGACGTGATAAGTTTCCAATAACTGGTTGATTCTATCACTCCTTCAAAAGGGCCAGTTATAGATCGTTTTACTTGAGCAATGTGCAATTAAAGGTAAAGTTGAAGTCTTATAAGCTTGAATTCGAAGTGAATGAAACCTCTTTAGTTTTCCTTATGTGCGATATGTCATGCTTGCTTTAACATCCTATGTGCGGAATTTCATGGAAAAACAACATAAGAACATAATACACATAATGGATACGACACTTCCCTTGATAACGGAGTTCACCCGATGTGGGCTACCTCTCCGGGTCATGCTCCAAAGCCTGGCCGCTTTATTCTCCTTGATGTAATGATGTCTCTCCTTTACAAGTTGTAAGGCCAAAGTCCCTTTTCGGTGACGACAACAAGAGATCGAAATGTGATCAGGAATGTATACAACTTCACAAGTTCTCATACTCATGAGGCATCCATGATACTGACATGGAAATCATTCCCACATACTCAATACATAAAAAGAGGAAGAAATAAAATATGACCCCCATCAACATGGAGCCATCAAAAGCCTTAGATCTGCTGCTCAGATCCAAGCATAAATATGCAGCCCATACAAGATCCTGAAACCACGAGATTTAGAACTGCTTCATTGGCCACTTATCATGCAAGTGGCACAATTTCTCTCTTACATTTAACTGATTGATTTGATGTGAAAGAAGAGACGAAAATAATAGATAGGAGGAATAAGTTGATCTTGCTTCCTTCCTGTAGCCTCTCTATGCTCCTTCAGACCTGTAACATGCATGCTATGCTGCAACATTTAATGACAAAACAACATAATGAAAAACATGCTTACATTGGCTTCTCCATAACTTAGCTTGCTGATTTGAAGATATGTTGCAAAAATATACCTCACCATTGGATTCACGTCACCGAATTACCTAAAAATAACTGTTAAATCGTCTCCTTCCGAGTCGGACACTTTTAGGCCCAAGAGACACCTCTGCCTTGGTTATCGTGTAACAACCCTAGGTGAATACATGCTTAGGGATTATTAAGTAAAATTTATTAGATAATTAATTGTCCTAATATGGTTTTAATTAAACAATGATTAGTATTAATAATATTAATT
>JZKD02S1673060.1:0-16084 GCA_000966675.3 Picea glauca | reverse complement strand
GAAAAGAAAATCTATGAAATATGAAACTTCATGAGGTTCAATGAGACGTCTTAAAGGAGTATGATCAAGTGTATTTTCTACAAATTATTTATATTCCAAGAGATTTTCCATGAGTGATGTATTCGTTTACATGCAATATTCTTTGTGATTAAGTTCATTGCTCCTTTGTTGCTTGCATATACGGTACCAGAGAAAAATGCAGTGTGATATCTCTTAGGTGAATATCATCGCCATGTCTCCAAGGGAGAGAACCCTTAGAAAGTTATTCATTAAACCAAGTGTTTTTGCTGATATGTGGAAAGGTTTAGATATATTGTCTTGCAACTAGATATACTTCTGACATACTGAAGGAAAAATACATGATTGCTTCTCTTTGGTAGCTAATTTTTTGTGTCAAGGACAAATATTCTACAGGAATTCCTTGAGACTTGAGAATAGAAACTTGGTTTTCCATCAATGTTGTTAGTGGTGACACAACAAGAATAATTCCAGCCTTCTCAAGTGCAAGAATTTGGTAGCACAAGGACTTTCCACCTCCTTGTATCATCTTCAATGCAAGATCTACTGCAACAAGAGAGTCAATGACCTTTGTATCTGCATCCTTGTCACCAGTTTATGGCCAGCTAACAAATATGTCAAGGTTTCAAGTATATAAATTTGTTACTCTAAGATTTTCTTAATATACACTTCTGTCTAAATGAAACCAATTTGTTTTTGCACATTTCTGTTTTCAATCAATTCATGTTAATGAGCTAAAAAGTTCATGTTGTTGATTTTCCACTTGTATTCATTGTTGAGGAAGTCAACTCGTCTACTGTAGTAGCTTGGGGTTTTGTGGAGTCCATAATTCTCCTATAGGGGGATGAGTTACACATATGGAGGTCGTATTTTTTTGTTCAGGCCGAGTTCAAATGTGTGGGGGGTGAATTCTTTGTGTGGAGGCCATGTTTCTCTTACACCAACCAAGTTTCCTTTAGTAGGGGTCAAGATATTAATATGCATGCCAAATCTTCTGGGTGGAGGCTAGACTCTCTTATGTTGGGGTTGATTTCTTCTGTAGGGGATGTATTTATCTTGTGGGAGGGTTGTATCTCATGTAGGGAGGTTGCAATATCCTTGTTCGGGACGTATTTATGCTAGGGAGGTCGTGAAGGCCACATTCATCTTGTGTAGGAGTTGTATTCTTCTTGGAGAGGTCGATATGAACCTCAATAGTTGTCAAGCATATGTAACATGTCATATTATAATAAAAATCAGATCATATTTGTTGTGTTTATTTATTATTATATAGATTTGATGAGGTTATTATCATTTTGTAATCCTTGATTTTCATGTTAAATGCAATAAAGTCTATTTTTAGCATCAAACCTTTGTTTATCCATTGAAGACCACATTGAGAAAACAAACCAGCAAACACACAAACATAACAACAACAACAAGGGGGTTTTACAGTGGGATTTGAGCATATTGGAAAACTGTGTGATGAAAGTCTTGAATCAAGAAACCACTAAAACATAATAGCAATAAACAAAAAATCATATCTTCAACAAGAGGGGACTTTACATTTGTATTAGAGATGGTATTATTGTCATCCTGTGAGATACATTCCCTCTTAATGTTTCTGATGGACATGGATTACATCACATACAGGAGACGAAGAGGGGTTGGTAACATATTAATTCGAAATCAGAAGAAGAGGAAAGCACGGGGGACATAAATGATGACAGAAATGAACTACCTGAGGGTAGCATTTTGAATATTTTAAATGACTTGGCAAGGACCCAACAATAGAATTTGTTTTCTACTTACTCAGTTTATAACCACTAATCAAAGGAATAAAAACAATACGGGTAATAATGGTTTAAGAGGGACTAATGGCATCCATGTTAACAAAATAAATTGTGTTGAAGGGAGCAATACTCATGTTCCTACATGGAATTACATTGGGACTACTAGTAGAGTGACTCCTAGACCTCATATGCCTCAATTCTTGAAAGGAAAACAAGTTGGAAATCAAGGACAACAAGGACAAGGGGAAGATTTTATGGATTATTTGGGGGAGTATCATACTCTTGGTGATGATTTTTAGGTATCCATGTCTTTGCAGGATTTATATACCATTAAATACAGGAATAGGCCAAGGGATTACAATAGGGGCCCACATAATTGGGAGCATCAAAAGAAGGTTGGGAAATTATTCTTCCCTTACTTTGATGGATTTAGAAAATGCATTGTCTCATCTTGGTTTCAGAATCTGGACACATACTTCCAACACAAAACCTTGACAGAGACAGAAGCCATCAAGTATTCTACTTTACATTTGGATGGAGAGGCCCACGAGTGGTGGTACCATAGTCTAGTCACGTTGAGGCATGCCAATATTACATCATACTTAGACTTCACACAGATGCTCATGGATAAATTTGACAAGAAGGACCCAAAGTTGCACTTCAAGGAGTTGGATCATCTTAGCAAGAGTGGGACACCCGATTCTTATATTTCATAGTTATAGAGGATTCAAGTCATGGTGAAAGATGGGTCAGAACATAGGCTAAGTATGTTTTTCATTGGGGGACTTTCCAAACCATTGTATGGTTGGGTTAAGGCCTTCAAACCAACTTCTCTATGGGATTCTATCATCAGGACACGTGACATGGAGGATGAAGTACCCCAGAACAAATTTCATTCCAAACATTTTCTTCCTATGAAAAACAAAGACAAGAATCCCTTTCAAAAGGAATGGTATGGAAAAGTCAAAATGGATGAGGAGACATGGAGAGAATTAAGAAGGAAGAATATATGTTTCAGTTGCAAGGAGACTTGGGTACCATGTCACAGGTGCATGGGAAAGGGTAAGGTGCATTACATAGAGGTACTTTTAGATAGTGATGGGGAAGAGGAGGCAGGACGATCTCAAGGTAGTGAGCATAGTTGTTTAGATGATGAGAAGTTGTGTGTGGAGGATAAGGATGGGAATATTTCCACTCTATCAAGTGTTCCTATATTTCACACTTTCAGGATCTGTGGAGTATTATAGGGACAACGTGTCACAATCTTGGTTGATAGTGGGGAAACCCACAATTTCATTGACTTTTCTTTGGTGGCCAAGAGATGCATTCCTACAGAAAAATTTTAGGGGTTTAGTGTTGTGGTAGATGATGGGTATAGTATGACTTGTACACAGAGGGTTTCGCGATTGGATGTGACATTGGACAACTACACCTTGACATGTGACTTCTATGTATTTGAGTTGGTAGACATGAATGTAGTTTGGGTGTTTAGGGGATTTACTCCTTGGGAAAACATTCTATCAAATACCAAGCCATGGAGTTATTCATTCTTGATGTTTGTCTAACTTTGTAGGTGCTTGATGTTCATCAAACTCAAGAGAATGATTGTGAGAAGTATTGTTTTCCATTTCATCTCATGATTTATCTTCCATAAATTTAACATCTCTAATTACTAGAAATTTCTTAGTAACAGGATTATATAATTTGTATGCGTTCGATTGTTCACTATAGCCAATAAAAAAGTACTTCTCACTTCTATCATCAAGCTTCTTTCTTAGTTCTTCAGGAACATGAGCAAAAATAACACAACCAAAATATTTGAAATGAGAAACATTTACCTTTGATCCACTCCATTTTTCTTCAGGTACTTTACCCTAAACACTGGAAGTTGATGATCTATTAAGTATGTAAATTGAGCATGCAACTGCTTCAGCCTAGTAATCTTTGGACAATTTTCTTGTTGTGAGTAAACTCTTGCCCATGTTCATGATGGTGTGATTCTTTCTTTCTGCTACTTCATTTTGTTGTGGAGTATAGGTGGTAGTCATTTTCCTTTTAATACTATGATGTTTACAAAAATCAACAAACTCTCTTGAGTCATATTCACCTCCTCCATCAAATCTCAAAAATTTGACAAATCTGCCAATTTGTTTCTCTACTTCAGCCTTGAATTCTTTGAGTCGAGTGAAAGTCTCAAATTTGTATTTGAGAAAATAAACCCAAACTTTCTTGCTAAAATCATCAATAAATGTCAGAAAATAAAAACTTCCACCAATCGATTGATTTTGCATAGGTCCACATAACTATGTGTGAACTAACTCTAAGCACTCTTTGGTTCTATAAAAGGTTGATGGAAAACTATCTCGCTAGTGTTTTCCTACTATGCAACTTTCACAAGAAGGAATCTAATTAATCGAAGGAGGCAATCCTTTCACCATAGACTGTCTTTGTAACAAACTCATACTTTTGACTGGTAAATGATCATAACGATAATGCCATAACTTAGTTTCATTTGCATTAGAAATATTACATGCATACATCTTCCCACTTCTCAATTCTAATGGAAACAATATGTTCTTTGTCATAAGGACTTTTGCAACAAGTCTTTTAGTTTGATTAAGAATTGTGCAAGTGTTGTTGTGGAAAGTAACATCATAACCATGCGCCATTAATTTCCCTGCACTCAACAAATTGTGTTTGATATTTGGTACTAACTCTAAGCACTATTTGGTTCTATAAGAGGTTGATGGAAAACTATCTCGTTGGTGTTTTCCTACTATGCAACTTTCACAAGAAGGAATCTGATTAATCGAAGGAGGCAATCCTTTCACCATAGACTATCTTTGTAACAAACTCATACTTTTGACTGGTAAATGATCATAACGATAATGCCATAACTTAGTTTCATTTGCATTAGAAAGATTACATGCATACATCTTCCCACTTCTCATTTCTAATGGAAACAATGTGTTCTTTGTCATAGGGACTTTTGCAACAAGTCTTTTAGTTTGATTAAGAATTGTGCAAGTGTTGTTGTGGAAAGTTACATCATAACCATGCGCCATTAATTTCCCCGCACTCAACAAATTGTGTTTGATATTTGGTACATAGTAAACATCATGATTATTTTTCATTTCACCATGCTTTGTTAAAACTGACACAACACCTTTTCCTTAAGCTTTCACTGAATGATCATCACCCAAACTAATTGTAGTAATAAGAGATGTATCAAGATTAGAAGGTAAATCATTGTGACCAGTCATATGATTGCTACATCCACTATCTAGCAACCAAACATTCTTGTCAAGAATTTTCTCAGATACTTGACATGAAAGAAACAAAGTATCAGATGTTTCACTTTCTGTGACATTAGCTCTATTTTTATACTGCAACTTACGACATTCAGATATATGGTGACCCAACTTTTTACAATAACGACATTGAATTCATGATTTGTTTGTCCATCTTTGTCCATGATATTGTGAAGACGGTCTTGACTGCTCTGACTTGTCTTTTGCTTGTTCAGGTTTATCTCTTGTTTGAGAACGTCCTCTACCGCGTCCATGAAAACCTCTATCCCTGCCTCTATCCATAGAAACCTTAGTATGAAATGCATGTTCTAAAGTACCAATATCCAAGTTCATCCTTGCTTCATGAGATAACAACGAACCAGCCAATTCTTCTATAGAAAATGTAGTTAGATCTTTCGACTCAAGAGGAGTAGTAACTACAATTTCAAATTTCTTAGACAAACTTCTAAGGACTTTTTCAACAACTCTTTGGTATGTGAGTTCTTTTTCGCCATTAATCCTAAGTTGATTCATAATACCCATAAATTTAGTCATAACCTTATCAACACTTAATGATTCACTCATCTTGAGGGTTTCAAATTGAGTTCTAAGGGTTGGAAGTCTCACAGTTTTCACTTTGCCATTACCCTTATAATCCAACTTAAGAATATACCATGCTTCTTTAGTAGTCTTGGCACCAATAATTTTAGGAAATATAGAATCATCTAATGAAACTAAAATATATGATTTGGCTTTTCCTTCTTTTTGCTTAAGTTCTTCTAATGTTTTTTCTTTGGGCAGCAGTCATAATTGCAACAACATTTGCATAAGCTTCTATGAACCTTGTTTCAACACAATCTCAACATCCCTGACCTTGCAAAATAAATTTCACTTTCTCACTCCAAAAATCATAATTAGAACCAACTAAAATCGGTGCTTGAATTGACCAAAAACTAGACATTTTTTTTAATTCAAAAATATTAACCACAATTAAAGATTAGTATAACTCCAAAACCCCAAAAGTATATTTTTTAAATCACTTTTCAAATTGCAAACAAACTTTCAAGTAAGCTCCATATACGTTGAGAAAAAAATATGAGTTTGAAAAGAAAGATCGATGGGCAGCAAAATCGATGAAGAATCAAACAATATTCAGTATGTTTGATGGAGAATCAAAGAAAAAACCTCACGGCTTTTCTGTGGTGGCCAAGAGAGGCATTCCTACAGAAAACTTTTAGGGGTTTAGTGTTGTGGTAGATGATGGGTATAGTATGACTTGTACACAGAGGGTTCTGTGATTGGATGTGACATTGGACAACTACACCTTGACATGTGACTTCTATGTATTTGAGTTGGTAGACATGAATGTAGTTTGGGTGTTTAGGGGATTTACTCCTTGGGAAAACATTCTATCAAATACCAATCCATGGAGTTATCGGTTCTTGATGTCCGTCTAACTTTGTAGGTGCTTGATGTTAATCTAACTCAAGAGAATGATTGTGAGAAGTATTGTTTTCCATTTCATCTCATGATTTATCTTCCATAAATTTGACATCTCTGCTTACTAGAAATTTATTAGTAACAGGATTATATAATTGGTATGCTTTCGATTGTTCACTATAGCCAATAAAAAAGTACTTCTCACTTCTATCATCAAGCTTCTTTCTTAGTTCTTCAGGAACATGAGCAAAAATAACGCAACCAAAATATTTGAAATGAGAAACATTTACCTTTCATCCACTCCATTTTTCTTCAGGTACTTTACCCTGAACACTGGAAGTTGATGATCTATTAAGTATATAAATTGAACATGCAACTGCTTCAGCGTAGTAATCTTTGGACAATTTTCTTGTTGTGAGTAAACTCTTGGCCATGTTCATGATGGTGTGATTCTTTCTTTCTGCTAATTCATTTTGTTGTGGAGTATAGTTGGTAGTCATTTTCTTTTTAATACCATGATGTTTACAAAAATCAACAAACTCTCTTGAGTCATATTCACCTCCTCCATCAGATCTCAAAACTTTAACAAATCTGGCACTTTGTTTCTCTGCTTCAGCCTTGAATTCTTTGAGTCGAGTGAAAGTCTCAAATTTGTATTTGAGAAAGTAAACCCAAACGTTTTTTGCTAAAATCATCAATAAATGTCAGAAAATAAAAACTTCCACCAATCGATTAATTTTGCATAGGTCCACATAAGTCCGTGTGAACTAACTCTAAGCACTCTTTGGTTCTATAAGAGGTTGATGGAAAACTATCTCGTTGGTGTTTTCCTACTATGCAACTTTCACAAGAAGGATTCCGATTAACCGAAGGAGGCAATCCTTTCACCATAGACTGTCTTTGTAACAAACTCATACTTTTGACTGGTAAATGATCATAACGATAATGCCATAACTTAGTTTCATTTGCATTAGAAAAACTACATGCCTACATCTTACCACTTCTCATTTCTAATGGAAACAATATGTTCTTTGTCATAAGGACTTTTGCAACAAGTCTTTTAGTTTGATTAAGAATTGTGCAAGTGTTGTTGTGGAAAGTAACATCATAACCATGTGCGATTAATTTCCCTACACTCAATAAATTGTGTTTGATATTTGGTACTAACTCTAAGCACTCTTTGGTTCTATAAGAGGTTGATGGAAAACTATCTCGTTGGTGTTTTCCTACTATGCAACTTTCACAAGAAGGAATTTGATTAATCGAAGGAGGCAATCCTTTCACCATAGATTGTCTTTGTAACAAACTCATACTTTTGATTGGTAAATGATCATAACGATAATGCCATAACTTAGTTTCATTTGCATTAGAAAGATTACATGCATACATCTTCCCACTTCTCATTTCTAATGGAAACAATGTGTTCTTTGTCATAAGGACTTTTGCAACAAGTCTTTTAGTTTGATTAAGAATTGTGCAAGTGTTGTTGTGGAAAGTAACATCATAACCATGCGCCATTAATTTCCCTGCACTCAACAAATTGTGTTTGATATTTGGTACATAGTAAACATCATGATTATTTTTCACTTCACCATGCTTTGTTAAAACTGACACAATACCTTTTCCTGAAGCTTTCACTGAATGATCATCACCCAAACTAATTGTAGTAATAAGAGATGTATCAAAATTAGAAAGTAAATCATTGTGACCAGTCATATGATTGCTACATCCACTATCTAGCAACCAAACATTCTTGTCAAGAATTTGCTCAGAAACTTGACATGAAAGAAACAAAGTATCAGATGTTTCACTTTCTATGACATTAGCTCTATTTTTATACTGCAACTTACGACATTCAGATATATGGTGACCCAACTTTTTACAATAACGACATTGAATTCCTGATTTGTTTGTCCACCTTTGTCCATGATATTGTGAAGACGGTCTTGACTGCTCTGACTTGTCTTTTGTTTGTTCAGGTTTATCTCTTGTTTGAGAACGTCCTCTACCGCGTCCATGAAAACCTCTGCCCCTGCCTCTATCCATAGAAACCTTAGTATGAAATGCATGTTCTAAAGTACCAAGATCCAAGTTCATCCTTGCTTCATGAGATAACAACGAACCAACCAATTCTTCTATAGAAAATTTAGTTAGATCTTTCGACTCAAGAGGAGCAGTAACTACAATTTCAAATTTCTTAGACAAACTTCTAAGGACTTTTTGAACAACTCTTTGGTATGTGAGTTATTTTTCGCCATTAATCCTAAGTTGATTCATAATACCCATTACTTTAATCATAAACTGATCAACACTTAATGATTCACTCATCTTGAGGGTTTCAAATTGAGTTCTAAGGGTTTGAAGTCTCACGGTTTTCACTTTGTCATTACCCTTATAATCCAACTTAAGAATATACCATGCTTCTTTAGTAGTCTTGGCACCAATAATTTTAGGAAATATAGAATCATCTAATGAAACTAAAATATATGATTTGGTTTTTCCTTCTTTTTGCTTAAGTTCTTCTCATGTTTTTCTTTGGGCAACAATCATAATTGCAACAACATTTGCATAAGCTTCTATGAACCTTGTTTCAACAAAATCCCAGAATCCCTGACTTTGCAAAATAGCTTTCACTTTCTCACTCCAAAAATCATAATTGAAACCAACTAAAATCAATGCTTGAATTGACCAAGAACTAGACATTTTTTTTTAATTCCAAAATATTAGCCACAATTAAAGATTAATATAACTCCAAAACCCCAAGGGTATATTTTTTAAATCACTTTTCAAATTGCAAACAAACTTTCCAGTGAGCTCCAAATACGTTGATAAAAAAATATGAGTTTGAAAAGCAAGATCGATGGGCAGCAAAATCGATAAAGAATCAAACAATATTCAGTATGTTTGATGGAGAATCAAAGAAAAAACCTCACGGCTCTTCTCTAGCTATCGGTCTTTGATATGACTCCTTTCTCCTTTGACGCGCAGCACATGACTCTTCTCTACCCAGCAGCCTTACGCGCAACACATCTTGGACATGATTCCTTTCACCTTCGACGCAACAACTCTCTATTAGGGAAGGTGAACAACACATCTTGGACCCCTACCATATTGGGCTCCACCAACTTCACCATTCAATAACTTATTCACCAAGCGGATATTTGCAAATGTTCCTCTCCAAATGTTCTTGATTTACGTCAACATCGTGCACAAAACCAATAATTAAAAGAAAATATTTCTTGAATTCAACAATCTAAATACTAAACGGAGATGACCAATCTATTGAAGTTAGAGTGAAGGAAAAAGATCATTTCAATTCATATAACGGATATGACCAAAAAAGAAAAAACTTTAAATTTCCATTAATAATCACCCAAGCGAAAAAGTGAATAACCTTTGAAAGAGACATGCATGACGTTTAATCTCATTGTTTTATTAGAATTTTTTATATTTTTTTCCAAAGATTATTATGTCCAATGACATGCCAATGTGATAAATGAGATGGACTATGCACGTATTTCTTTTCATTTTTTAATAGAAAGTTTTTACACATTTGAAAGAAAAAATGTGCACAAATTGCAAATGGTAATAAAAGAGCATGTTTCAAATATTTATATAAAATTTAAATGTCAAAGTTTTATAAAATTGATTTCAATATTTTTCATTTTTCATGTTAAAATTTAAATGTTGTGTTTCCTTACATGATGTTGTTGATTTTCAATTCAATTTTAATATTTTGGTTTAGAAATTATATGGATAAAAAATGGAGCTTAACCTTATTATTTTATTTGACAATTATATCTTTCAATTTAAACGTATTAATTTTCTAAGTAAATCAAATTAAAACAAAACTCAACAAGAATCCNCTTGACTGCTCTGACTTGTCTTTTGTTTATTCAGGTTTATCTCTTGTTTGAGAATGTCCTCTACCGCGTCCATGAAAACCTCTGCCCCTACCTCTATCCATAGAAACCTTAGTCTGAAATGCATGTTCTAAAGTACCAAGAACCAAGTTCATCCTTGCTTCATGAGATAACAGCGAACCAGCCAATTCTTCTATAGAAAATTTAGTTAGATCTTTCGACTCAAGAGGAGCAGTAACTACAATTTCAAATTTCTTAGACAAACTTCTAAGGACTTTTTCAACAACTCTTTGGTATGTGAGTTCTTTTTCGCCAGTAATCCTAAGTTGATTCATAATACCCATAACTTTAGTCATAAACTGATCAACACTTAATGATTCACTCATCTTGAGGGTTTCAAATTGAGTTCTAAGGGTTTGAAGTCTCACAGTTTTCACTTTTCCATTACCCTTATAATCCAACTTAAGAATATACCATGCTTCTTTAGTAGTCTTGGCACCAATAATTTTAGGAAATATAGAATCATCTAATGAAACTAAAATATATGGTTTGGCTTTTCCTTCTTTTTGCTTAAGTTCTTCTAATGTTTTTTTTTGGGCAGCAATCATAATTGCAACAACATTTGCATAAGCTTCTATGAACCTTGTTTCAACAAAATCCCAGAATCCCTGACCTTGCAAAATAGCTTTCACTTTCTCACTCCAAAAATCATAATTGAAACCAACTAAAATCGATGCTTGAATTGACCAAGAACTAGACATTTTTTTTTAATTCCAAAATATTAGCCACAATTAAAGATTAATATAACTCCAAAACCCCAAGGGTATATTTTTTAAATCACTTTTCAAATTGCAAACAAACTTTCCAGTGAGCTCCAAATACGTTGATAAAAAAATATGAGTTTGAAAAGCAAGATCGATGGGCAGCAAAATCGATAAAGAATCAAACAATATTCAGTATGTTTGATGGAGAATCAAAGAAAAAACCTCACGGCTCTTCTCTAGCTATCGGTCTTTGATATGACTCCTTTCTCCTTTGACGCGCAGCACATGACTCTTCTCTACCCAGCAGCCTTACGCGCAACACATCTTGGACATGATTCCTTTCACCTTCGACGCAACAACTCTCTATTAGGGAAGGTGAACAACACATCTTGGACCCCTACCATATTGGGCTCCACCAACTTCACCATTCAATAACTTATTCACCAAGCGGATATTTGCAAATGTTCCTCTCCAAATGTTCTTGATTTACGTCAACATCGTGCACAAAACCAATAATTAAAAGAAAATATTTCTTGAATTCAACAATCTAAATACTAAACGGAGATGACCAATCTATTGAAGTTAGAGTGAAGGAAAAAGATCATTTCAATTCATATAACGGATATGACCAAAAAAGAAAAAACTTTAAATTTCCATTAATAATCACCCAAGCGAAAAAGTGAATAACCTTTGAAAGAGACATGCATGACGTTTAATCTCATTGTTTTATTAGAATTTTTTATATTTTTTTCCAAAGATTATTATGTCCAATGACATGCCAATGTGATAAATGAGATGGACTATGCACGTATTTCTTTTCATTTTTTAATAGAAAGTTTTTACACATTTGAAAGAAAAAATGTGCACAAATTGCAAATGGTAATAAAAGAGCATGTTTCAAATATTTATATAAAATTTAAATGTCAAAGTTTTATAAAATTGATTTCAATATTTTTCATTTTTCATGTTAAAATTTAAATGTTGTGTTTCCTTACATGATGTTGTTGATTTTCAATTCAATTTTAATATTTTGGTTTAGAAATTATATGGATAAAAAATGGAGCTTAACCTTATTATTTTATTTGACAATTATATCTTTCAATTTAAACGTATTAATTTTCTAAGTAAATCAAATTAAAACAAAACTCAACAAGAATCCAATTCTAGTAGTTAGGTATTGTATTTCATCAAAGAGTAAAAGTGAACAAGATATGAAAAAAAAATTATGAAAAAAAAAATATATTTAAACAAAAGTTCAAGGATGTTTTATTGAAACCAAAATTTACATGTTTGTTTTCATTATTTGATATATATAATTTCAAGGTGGAAATAATTTATTATAAAATATGACTTCTAAGTGAATTGTTTATATTTGTCAAAGTGTTCAATTAGCTCATTAATACATTGAAGACAAACCTTGATGAAACTGAGGAAATATCATGATAATACAATTACATTCAAATCGAATCATGGAATTAATTTGAATAAGTTTATATGAGCATGAACACCATGTTAAAAATCAAAATACTCAAAAGGCGCAACCATTATTCATGTGAGAAAATGTGAAGAAACAACTTGTTTTCATGATGCAACAATCCCATCATTGAAATCATAATCATTAAGCTAGATAATGGAATTTTACTAATGATTTTGTTCCGACAACATTACATCACCAAAACATCATGCTATAAAGAAAACCCCAAAAGAATTGATCATAAGAAGCATGAAAACCAAACAATGAAGACGGGAAAAACTAACAAACCATTCATTCAAATCAAGCAAAATGAAATCAAATGCAACTATAGGGAATAAAATTATAATGGAGGCCCCTTTATTTTTGTCAAAAATTTAGGGGAGTTGTTGAGACCTCAACACCAAGCTGCAGTAATCTCTTTTGTCTTGGATGCAATATCTTCCATCGCAGCAGTGCACTCGTTTGAAGGGAGAGAGGCCACACTACTCTTCTATTGTGCGATTTCAACCTCAGCTACGTGAACTCGATCATCAGTTGTGCTTAAATCAAGATGGTTTTGTAAACGAGTCCATAAGTTGAAGTTGAAGTTGGACGGTTTCTTTAGCCAACATAATTGTGTGTTGTACCTGATTTATCTCCATGTTCTCTTGATGGAGTGGTGGATGTAGAGTTGTAAGTTGTGAGTCCAAAGTTTGTAGGGGGGGATTCACGGCTGAGAGCTTGAGATAGGGGTGTTAGCACTAGGAATCACCCTTAGACGACTATAAGAATAAGCCCAGTACCCATCAGAATAGGAATAATTAAATCAGGTTTATGCTTGAGTGGATCAACAAGATTTAAACGAGAAAGGAAAAGGGCAGCAAACTAAATGCATATCAGTAGCACACCATTGGGCAATGGAGTCATAACCTCTCTGCACATTGAAGGCAATCAAGTTGCATACCAGAAGAAAGTTTTATATAATGATGGATAGAAGAGTGAAGAAGGTAAAAAAAAAACAGAGAACATTTACCAGATAGGAATCCTCTCTCCAAAATGGATGCAAGATACTTAAATAATAAAAAAATGATTAACAAGCAGGATACAAAAGATCCTTTGTTTCTCATGGATTTAATAATCACAGTGATCCGGATGGATCTAGGGAACATCACAGAAGTCTCAGAAGCGTCCCAGGAGGCTCAATATGGCTTCAGCAAACAGAAAAGGGAAAACCTTCAAAGTTCCCAAAACTCAGTTAAAAGCTCATGATCGTGAAGAGTGTGTCGCAATATTTTTAACAGCGCAAACGGCTCGTCAAACAGAGTTAAGGATCAAAAGTTATAAGCGGTCAAAGTTCAGTCAAATTTGGTCAAAAGACAAAAAGTCAAGGTGACACATGGCACCACTGCAAGGGTGACACATGGCACGTCCTACAGCTGATTTGGCATGGGATGATGTGGCAAGGATAGCAGACACGTGGGCAATTTAGGTGATGACATGTGTCAATTTCATGGACAAATCAGATTGTGACAAGCGACATTTTCTTGGACGAATTCTATGGTGCCACGTGGCCCAATCATGGGTTGCCACGTGGCACCCATCCAATGGTTGATGTGTAAAAGTTTTATGACTCCCCAAGAGTCGAACTCATGACCTCTCACTAGCCCAAAGGCCCCACAAATCTGTGCTACCACTACACCACACCATGTTATTTGTTAGCAATATGTTTCAAATATTATTTAAGTGTAAGTTTGAACTAAGGCACCAAAGGAAAGAGGCTAGGCCTTCGACCCAGCCCCTGATTACATGTAATGGTCCATATGACCCTAGCCTTTGCCAGTCATAGGGGCTTATCCATCCGCCATGTAGTAAACACCCACCAAAAATAGCATATTCCTCTATTTTTAGCCATTCCGCCAGTTTGTAATCGCTCGTTATATTTGGCAGAGCGGGCCAAAGTTGTTGAAATGATTTGCCAAAACCATCCCTAGGGGCTTATCCATCCGCCATGTAGTAAACACCCACCAAAAATAACATATTCCTCTATTTTTAGCCATTCCGCCAATTTGTAACCGCTCATTATATTTGGCAGAGCGGGCCAAAGTTGTTGAAACGATTTGCCAAAAAGGGGAGGCCCATGGGATTCGACCCCGGGACCTCCTCCAACCATCTCCCTAATTTATCCTCCACTAACCACTCTGCCAACTTCCTCAATTATGTATAATTGCCCGTAAACGCTATATAAAGGAGGTCGCGCAGAATTCGGGAGGGAACAACAAGAGTTCATGAGAGGTGAGATTGAGTGCGCCCGTATGGAATTGTATGGCATGGTAATGATTTTGGCATGCTTTTCAAGATTTCTCAGCATTTATTGCAGGAACAATGGCACGTAAACCAAGGCAAGGGTACCTCTTGGACCTGAAAGTGTCCGACTCGAATCAAGGCGTGGAGACAGTGATTTTTAGGTAAAATGACACCATGAACGCAGTGGTGGTGTTAGTTTTCTAATCTGAGCAAATATTTTGTAGCTTAACTCCAGAATGATTCATTTATCATAGAGGCAGTGGCATGGTAACCGAGGCAGAGGTGTCTCTTGGGCCTGAATGTGTCTGACTCAGAAGGAGACAATTTGACAATCATTTTTAGGTAATTCGGTGACACAAATCCAATGGTGAGCTCTTTTTTTGCAGCAGAGCTTCGAATCAGCAAACTAAGTTCTAAAGAAGCCAATGTAAGCATGTTTTTAATTATGTTGTTTTGTCATTAAATGTTGCAGCATAGCATGTGTGTTACAAGTCTAAAGGAGCATAGAGAGGATGCAGCAAGGCAGCAAGATCAACTTATTCCTTCTATCTATTCTTTTATTCTCTTCTTTCACATCAAATTAATCAGTTATATGTGACAGAGAAATTGTGGCACTTGCATGATAAGTGGCCAATGAAACAGTTCTAAATCTCTTGGTTTCGGGATATTGTATGGGTTGCATATTTATGCTTGGATCTGAGCAGCAGATCTAAGGCTTTTGATGGCTCCATGTTGATGGGGGTCATATTTTATTCTTCCTCTTTTTATGTATTGAGTATGTGGGAATGATGTCCATGTCAGCATCATGGATGCCTCATGAGTATGAGAACTTGTGAAGTTGAATACATTCGTGATCACATTTCGATCTCTTGTTGTCGTCACCGAAAAGGGACTTTGGCCTTACAACTTGAAAAGGAGAGACATCATTACAGCGAGGAGAATAAAGCAGCCAGGATTTGGAGCATGACTCGGAGAGGTAGCCCACATCGGGTGAACTCTGTTATCAAGGGAAGTGTCATATCCATTATGTGTATTATGTTCTTATGTTGTTTTTCCATGAATTTTCGCACATAGGATGTTAAAAGCAAGCATGACATATCACACATAAGGAAAACTAAAGAGATTTCATTCACTTCGAATTCAAGCTTATAAGATTTCAACTTTACCTTTAATTCACATC
>JZKD02S1673057.1:1158130-1174671 GCA_000966675.3 Picea glauca | reverse complement strand
TTGACGAATGTAAATTTTGATTATTGTAAAATAAAATGTTACGTGTTGCATGACTGTTGAGAGAGGGGATGTGCTAAGAAAGAGAGACCACGATTGCTAATGAAAAGGTGGTGGAAGGGACCCATAATGGTTGCGTTAACCTCCACCGAACCAATACCATGCTGGATTTAGTGTTGCTCAGATCAGAACAACCCTCTGACCAGGAATGAATTCCTGTCAGGCTAGTAGGTGGGAAGGGCCTCCTTAAGAGTTAATGAGGGATGGGGAAAAATGACCATCAATATGGCTTCTATACCTGAGCACGGATGGGGGAATTCAAGCCACACGCAACGTGCCGAGGAAGGCAAGAAGGGAAGCATGGTGGACAAGCGGGTTTCGAGTCCACTAGTCCTGTGTGCGACCCCCAAGTTTTTCTAAAGATCAGCTGGCTGGTCCAAGTTTTCCTGGTGGGCCAAGTTTTCTTGATCGGGATGTTGCCAGTCTTGGCATCTCTGTTAAGTCAATATGTCCTTTTAATACTTGCATGTAAGGTTCATTGAGATTGAACCCTTACCATGTACATCTTATCCTTGGCCACCTCCGGTAGGTAAAAAATAAAAATAAAGAACTCAACAGTCCAACCATTAGGTCCCAAACTTTTATCTTTTGCAAAATGTTTGAGCACCTCCTTTAATTCGTCCTTTGTGCATGGTATTTCCAAAAGTATGGTGTCCTCCTCATTTACAAAAATATCTAGTAGCCTCAGTTTTTAGTGCCTCTTGACAAGTATGTGCCATCCCATGTTTATCTATAATTTCCTAAATATGTTTAGGATTCCTTCTATAATTAGCGAATTGATAAAAGTATTTTGTGTTCTGATCGCCACTTTTCATCCAAATTGCTCTACTTCGTTGTCTCGAAAGTTCCTCTTATGTCAGCAAGAATGTATTTCTCTCTTCCTCCAGTAATTTTAAATGTCTTTCCTCTGCCAAATTCTACAAACCCCCCGAGATCCTCTGTAGAGCAGCTTCAATGCCTTCCTCTAGCTTCTCAAAGATGATCATTTTCTGATGCATGTTGATGCAGGAGCATCGCCAATGTCAAGCGAGCATGGGGAAAGCGCCAACACATTTTGAGCACATGATAAATTGTTTAAAAACTTTTGAAGATTGGATGCGCCAAACTTAAATGTGATAGTTAAGTATAGGCGTACTTATATATTGTAAAGGACCTTGAGCGATCTGCTCTCGTCCATAGTAGGTAGAAAGCATTTATGTTAGTAGGTAGCTTTGAATTCTCAGAGTTGACAGTTTTAGGAGTGGAGGGAAAATGGATATAGACACCCTCATTGTGTAATTGTAACATAGAAGGAGGATGCCAATTGAGAGCAGAGTAGTGAAGAACATTTCCAAGAAAGAGAAGAGAGCATACAGAGTTGAAACAGAGAAACTGTATTTGAGAAAACACCCATGTATAGAGGTTTGAGTTAATAGAAGAAGTATTTAATTTAGATTCATGGCGTTGTGTTTGTTTCTTGTATGTGTATGCTGAATGGTATGTTCATGGTTTTACTCCTCCTGTCATGCAATTGCTTTTATGCTATGTATGAGTGATTTCTTGTTAAATGTTTGAAATCTGAGAGGAAAGGGTAAATGGAAATGAGTTTCAATTGTTTCTCTGTCTAAGTGAGGATTCCTCCAAGGAGTGCAGTTGGATAGTCCACAAGGTGTGTGTTGACAAAGGATTCAGAGATTTGTTTATGGAATTCTTAGACAGGATAGCTTTTGTTCTCATTTCCTCTGAAAGGAATATTTGACATAGGAGTCGTGCAAGGCATGCACAGACCAAGCTTGAATCTAGGGTCTGAAAACCTGAGAAACGATTGAAGGCTTGCCACAAGGAGTGCGTGTAGGAGGTTCTTGCAAGATTCGAAGTCGCGAAAGACCTCCGAAGGATTCGAATTTGCTAAATCGTCGAAGGGAAGAGACGAACGGTCAGAATTCTATGTAGAGGATTAGCGAAATCCCCCCAACCATCCGATATGATAGAGAAGCAAGGAGGTTATGGTTGCTACCATAGTTTTAAGCTCAGGAGATTGTGAGCCGTTGGATCCTCACCTAGTTACCCGTCAGCCGTAGGATATGGTAGGAGTTGCACGGGGTTTAAACCCTCGCAAGCAGAGCGAAAATCTCGAAAGGTGTCGGGATATCGAGGTGTCGGGGTTCGGGATATCAGAAGTCCTGTGGATAAGAGATCGGGCAAATCCATAGAGAAAACCCTGAAACAAATCAGAACCGTCCATCAGTTGAGATACGTGGCAGAGATCGGGAGTCATCGGCATCTCGAAAGTCTAGAGACCAAGAGTTCGATACTTTATAAGTCTCGAACCAATGAAAGAATAGAAGCCATTGATCTAAGGAAGGACGCGTGTCGCGCGATCATCCAATTCAAATATCTGGACACCGGGACTCACATAGGTGAGTGTTTTTTGACTTCACATCAGGCGAAGTCCGAGATTTGATCTGGACCATCCATCCATTTGGGATGTGTGGCGAAAATCCGAGGATTCGGGGTTCGATGTTTCGTGAATCCTGAAGACAAGAAACACCCACATTTCGGAATTGCGAAGTCCGAAATCCTGATAAGGTGGAGAGATCCATCAGGGGGAGGCCAGCTATAATCATATCGAAAAATCAGAATTCGAGAGATCGGAAGCCCCGAGAGCAAATGCATTTCGGCTTTTGAAACCCCGAAGTCCCGAGGGAGATCAGGGACCGTTGGTCTAGTAGACGATCACGACCGTTGATCATGTTTAAGGCAGAAAGTGGTTCCTAGTTGATGTCATATCGGGATTCAGAGGATCAGGGATCCTGAGGATAAGAGGTCCCATACATTTCGACATTCGAAACCCCGAAATCCTGAAAAGGGGTAGGACTGCGGTCATATAAAGGGAGGTCATATGGACCAAAAGTCTAGCCCAGGGGGTTAACTGAAGTTGAAGCATCTCGGGATATCGGAGATCGGTAAATCAGGAAGGAAAAGGTTTGTGACATCAGGGATTGCGAAACCCCGAAGCCCGAAATTTTATTTTTCTGTTGTGAACAGAAAAGCGATCGAGCCTAAAGGCTGTAAGGAGCAGAAAAGCCCTATGGGTTGATCTTATTAGATATTTCGAGGAGGTATCAAAGAGACGCTTTGGCTTGAAGGTGGAATTAGAACGATCCTTAAGACCGGGAGGTCAACGCAGAGGCCTTTGCCAAGGCGGAGGGTGCGTCTGATTCAATTTTGGTATCAGAGCACATAAAGGGTTCTTTTCTTTCTGTGGCAAGGAAAAGGAAAATTCACCATGCCGCCAAGAAGAAGGGACATGCAAACACTCGATCCACCAGAGGAAAGGGAAATACCAAGAAGAAGAGGTAGGCAGGTGCTTGACCCAGCCATGGCAAGAGAAATGCGTGATTTACACGCCAGACTTGAGGACATGGAGACAAAATAGAGACGCACAGTCGGTATTGGGGATCTTAGTGATTCCGAAAGTGAAAATGAAGTTGAACATGAAGAAGAAGAAGTTTCAGTGGAAGATGTCGCAAATGAACGCTTGATTAGAGCTGTCGCAAGGATGGGTGCCAGGGCAAAAATGGACATCCTAGTTTATGAAGGAAACCTGGATGCTGAAGAGCTTCTAGACTGGATTAGAGCTCTGGACACTTATTTCGACTATGAAGATGTCGAGGAAGACAAGAAGGTCAAACATGCTGTCACAAGGTTAAAAGGACATGCAACATTGTGGTGGGATGAACTACAAGTTGATAGATGCTGCAAAGACAAGCAGAAAATCAAGAGTTGGGATAGGATGATTGCAAAGATGAAGGCAAATTTCATTCCCAGAGATTACCATATTACTCTGTTTCGAAGAATGAAAAACCTGAGACAGAAGCTGATGACAGTGAAGGAAGATACCAAAGAATTCTACAGGCTGAACATCAGGGCAGGTCATCGGGAAAGTGATGATGAAAAGGTTTCCAGGTACATGAATGGACTGAGATATGACATTCAGGATAAGATGAGCATGGTAACCATCCGAATGGTGGAATATTCTTATCAGATGGCTCTAAAGGCTGAAGAGAAGCTGAGCCGAAAGAAGGGTCAAAGAGGCCGAGGCATAAGTCAAGCCAGAGGAAAATTAGTTGTCCAAGATAAAAATCAGAAACCCAAGGAGGACTGGAAGAAACCTCAGGCTCGAACTAAAAGAGGTGGAACCTCACAGCTAGGGCAATATACTGAGCAGAGAGGGCAACATACTGAACAAAGAGGAGAATATGCTGATAATAATATTTTTCCTCGTACTAGAAGTAGAGGAAGAGGAAGAGGTGGAGTAATAAAATGCTTCACGTGTGGAAAGAATGGACACAAATCTTATGAATTTCCAGACAAGAAGAAAGAGAGTGGAGAGACTCACATCGCCGAAGCACAAAAGCGGAATGTTGAGGCAGAAGATGCTGAAGGCGGAAGATCGCTGATGATGCGGAAAGTTCTTTTGACACCAGAGAAGGAAGTGGAGAGTTCAGTTAAAAGAAATAGACTTTTTCAGACTGCTTGTAAAACCAAGGACAGGGTATGCAAGGTCATTGTGGACAGTGGTAGCACAGATAATCTTGTTTCAACGGAGATGGTAGAAAAGCTAGAGTTGGAGACAATTGAACATCCAAGTCCATATAAAGTTTCATGGCTACAAAAGGGACATCAGGTAAATGTCACTAAACAATGTTTAGTTGAATTTAAGATAGGAGGATATAATGATAAGATACTATGCGATGTTATTCCCATGAATGTTTGTCATTTATTGCTGGGTAGACTGTGGCAATACAACAAAAATTTGATTCATGATGGGAGGATGAACACATACACCCTAGAAAAGAATGGGAGAACTCACATGTTTCTTCCAATCAAAGATAAGGAAGTGAAACCTGAAGTAAGTAATACTGTACTTCTCATGAGTGGGAAGGAACTCCTTAACGAAGTCAAGAAGAAGGAGGAACCACAATTCATTGTGGTCAGGAAGCCAACGATTGTTTTAACTAGCACAAGGATAGATGATCTACCAGAAGAAGTTCAGGAACTGCTGGAAGAGTTCGTTGACATAGTAGTGGGCGAACTACCTTGTTCATTTCCACCAATCAGAAGTGTCAGTCATCATATTGATCTCATACCTGGAGCCAGTTTACCAAACAAAGCAGCATATATATTAACATTGCAGGAGAATGAAGAGGTAAAAAGACAAGTCCAGGAATTGTTGGACAAAGGGTTGGTTAGAGAAAGCTTGAGTCCATGTGTTGTTCCGACATTACTCAGTCCAAAGAAGGACGAAGGCTGGAGGATGTGTACTGATTCAAGGGCAATCAACAAGATAACCATCAGGTATAAATTTCCATTACCAAGGATGGATGATCTGATGGATTGCTTAAGTGGAGCAAATTGTTTTTTGAAGAATGATTTGAAAAGTGGTTATCATCAGATTCGCATGAGGGAAGGTGATGAATGGAAGACATCCTTCAAGACTAATGAAGGGTTGTATGAATGGCTTGTTATGCCGTTTGGTTTAACAAATGCACCAAGTACCTTCATGAGGTTGATGAACGAAGTCTTGAAGGAGCTCATCGGAAAATTTGTCATTGTGTATTTGGATGATATACTGATCTTTAGCAAAACAGAGGCAGAGCATCTAAAACACTTAGCTATAGTGATGAAGAGATTAAAACGAGAGAAGTTGCTGATAAACATGAAAAAATCCTCTTTCATGAAGACAAAACTCATCTATTTGGGCTTTATTATTTCTGCAGATAAATTGAGGATGGATCCAGATAAGGTGGAAGTGATCAAGAATTGGCCATCACCGAAGAGCATATTTGAGGTGAGAAGTTTTCACGAATTGACTAGTTTCTACAGGAACTTCATCAGGAATTTCAGTGGAATTAGTGCACCGATAATGGACACAGTGAAGAAAAGACACAAATATTTTCACTGGACAGAAGAGGCTGAGAAGAGTTTTAATCATTTGAAGAGGAAAATCACGGAACAACCAATTCTGGTGTTGCTTGATTTCCAAAAGACATTTCAAGTGAAATGCGATGCAAGTGGATTTTCAATAGGGGCTGTCTTAAGTCAAGAAGACAGGCCAATAGCATACTTCAACGAGAAGTTGAATGAAGCAAAGGTGAAGTACTCCACATATGACAAGGATTTCTATGCTATCATTCAGGCATTGACGAAGTGGAGACACTATTTGATTCCGAAGGAGTTTTTCCTATACAGTGATAATCATGCACTACAGTTTGTGACTCGACAGGAAAAGTTGAATCAAAGACATGTAAAATGGGTTGAATACATGCAGAACTTTACTTTTGTAACTAAGCATATTTTTGGAATTGCTAACAAGGTTGTTGATGCTTTGAGCGGGAAATGTTTGTTGTTGCAAGAGTTCAGAGTTAAAACATTGGGTTTTGATGACTTCAGGGACATGTACAGAGATGATCCAGATTTTAAAGAGGCGTATGAAGTAGCTGAGAACCCAATTCTTGGAGATAGAAGTCAATGGACAAAATTAATGATCCAGGAAGGATTACTATTTAAGGGTAATCAACTTTGTATTCCAAAATGCTCCACGAGGGAGAATTTGCTGAAAGAGAAACACAGTGGAGGATTGGCAGGGCATTTTGGTCACGACAAGACATTCGCAAAATTGAATGAGTCATATTTTTGGCCTAGAATGTGAGCAGACGTCAAAATATTTGTGGACAGATGCAAAAATTGTCATCATTTAAAAGGAAAGAGACAGAATGCAAGATTTTATCAACCATTGCCAATACCTGAGCAGCCGTGGGATGCAATCACCATGGATTTCATATTGGGGTTGCCAAGAACACAAAGAGGGTTTGAATCGGTCTTTGTGGTGGTGGATAGATTTTCCAAAATGGCACACTTTATTCCATGTCAGAAAACCAGCGACGCAACTCACATTGCGAATCTGTTTTTTAAAGAAGTCATTCGACTTCACGACTTACCAAGGAGCATAGTTTCGGATCGAGACACTAAGTTCATGGGACACTTCTGGAGAACCTTATGGAAGAAGCTGGGAATAAATTTATCATTCAGTTCAGCTTATCATCCTCAGACGAATGGACAGACAGAGGCTGTAAACAAGAGTTTAGGAGACTTGTTGAGGATCTTGGTGACAGAACACCACAGCCAATGGGACAACATATTACCACAGGTAGAGTTTGCTTATAATGACTCAGTTAATAGAAGCACAGGACGAAGTCCATTTTAAATTGTTTATGGCATGCAACTGAGAGGAATTTCTGAGCTGAGAGATTCAGAACAGATTGTGACTAGGAGTGCTAGTGCAGAATATTTCGCAGAGGCGATGAAAGAACTTCACAGCCAGGTGAAGGAGCATTTACATAACTCGAGCTAGGAGTATAAATGAAGAGCAGATCAACACAGGAGACAAATTCAGTTTGAGGTTGGTGATTTGATTCTGGCACATCTGAGAAAGGAAAGGTTCCCAAAGGGGACATATAACAAACTAAATATGAAGAAGATCAGACCATGTAAGGTCTTGAAGAAATTTGGAGCAAATGCTTATGAGATTGAATTACCTGATGGGATTGGAATTTCTTTGATATTCAATGTCTCAGATTTGTACCCATACAAAACTGAGGAAGAAGGAACAAGTGATGAAAAAACAAAGATCCAGTGTACAAAGCAGATGCCTGTTGTAGAGAAGCCGCAGATGGAAAGCATACTAGAAAAAAGAATTAGCAAGAAGACCGGAAGAAAACAATACTTTGAATACTTGGTCAAGTGGAAGGGACATCCAGTTGAAGATGCCAGCTGGGAGAATGAAGCAGAGATTCAAAAGCATGGATAGACCATGCGAGAGCTCATGGACAGGGGCCCATGAAAATTTTCAAGTGAGGGAGTTTGATGCAGGAGCATCGCCAATGTCAAGCAAGCATGGGGCAAGCGCCAACACATTTTGAGCACATGATAAATTGTTTAAAAACTTTTGAAGATTGGATGCGCCAAACTTAAATGTGATAGTTAAGGAGAGGCGTACTTATATATTGTAAAGGACCTTGAGCGATCCACTCTCATCCATAGTAGGTAGAAAGCATTTATGTTAGTAGGTAGCCTTGAATTCTTAGAGTTGACAGTTTTAGGAGTGGAGGGAAAATGGATATAGACACCCTCATTGTGTAATTGTAACATAGAAGGAGGATGCCAATTGAGAGCAGAGTAGTGAAGAACATTTCCAATAAATAGAAGAGAGCATGCAGAGTTGAAACAGAGAAACTGTGTTTGAGAAAACACCCATGTATAGAGGTTTGAGTTAATAGAAAAAGTCTTTAATTCAGATTCATGGCGTTGTGTTTGTTTCTTGTATGCGTATGCTGAATGGTATGTACATGGTTTTACTCTCCCTGTCATGCAATTTATTTTATGCTATGTATGAGTGATTTCTTGTTAAATGTTTGAAATCTGAGAGGAAAGGGTAAATGGAAATGAGTTTCAATTGTTTCTCTGTCTGAGTGAGGATTCCTGCAAGGAGTGTAGTTGGATAGTCCGCAAGGTGTGCGTTGACAAAGGATTCAAAGATTTGTCTCTGGAATTCTTAGATAGGATAGATTTTGTTATCATTTCCTCTGAAAGGAAGATTTGACACAGGAGTCGTGCAAGGCATGCACAGAACAAGCTTGAATCGAGGGTCTAAAAACCTGAGAAACGATTGAAGGCTTGCCGCAAGGAGTGCGTGAAGGATGTTCTTGCAAGATTTGAAGTCGCGGAAGACCTCCGAAGGATTCAAAGTTTCTAAATCGTCGAAGGGAAGAGATGAACAGTCAGAATTCTATGTAGAGGATTAGCGAAATCCCGCCAACTGTCCTGTCTGATAGAGAAGCAAGGAGGTTACGGTTGTTACCAGAGTTTTAAGCTCAAGAGATTGTGAGCCATTGGATCCTCACTTAGTTACCCATCAGCCGTAGGATCTGGCAGGAGTTGCACGGGGTTTAAACCATCGCAAGTAGAGAGAAAATCCCGAATGGTGTCGGGATATTGAGGTGTCGGGGTTCGGGATATCGGAAGTCCTGTGGATAAGAGATCGGGAAAATCCACGATGAAAACCCTGAAATAGATCAGAACCGCCCATCAGTTGAGACACATGGTAGAGATCGGGAGTCATCGACATCTTGGAAGTCTAGAGACCAAGAGTTCGAGACTTTATAATTCCCGAACCAATGAAAGAATAACAACCATTGATCTAAGGAAGGACGTGTGTCACACGATCATCCAATTCGGAGATCCGGACACTGGGACTCACATAGGTGAGTGTTTTTTGACTTCACATCAGGCGAAGTCCGATATTTGATCTGGACCGTCCATCCATTTGGGACGTGTGGCAAAAATCCGAGGATTCGAGGTTCGGCGTTTTGTGAATTCTGAAGACAAGAAACACCCAATTTTGAAATTGCAAAGTCCAAAATCCCGATAAGGTGGAGAGATCCATCAGGGGGAGGCCAGCTGTCATCATATCGAAAAATCAGAATTCGAGAGATCGGAAGCCCCGAGAGAAAATGCATTTCGGCTTTTGAAACCCCAAAGTCCCGAGGGAGATCAGGGACCGTTGGTCTAGTAGACAATCACGACCGTTGATCGTGTTTAAGGCGGAAAGGGGTTTATAGTTGACGTCATATCGGGATTCATAGGTGTTAGCACTCTGTAATTTTTCCCAAGGCTGAAAAGGAAATCACAGAGGCAACATCAGAACCGCTTTGAGTCTTGGATCTAGCCCTCCAAGACTCAGAGAGGGATCTCTCTATGTAATATAGCTTTGTTTGAAAATGATATTAGGCTAGGTAATGAGAACAAGGATTTGTTGTAAAGGGTTTTTTAAAATTTGGTTGAGACAAATCACACATCCATTGGGCTATGGGGTCTGAAATTAATGAAATCTGAGATACAACCAAAAACAATGAAGAAATTCTTCACAAGGCAAGATAACACACTCACTGGATCTTCAAAAGTTTAAATGATGATCAGAGGAAAAGATAAGGGAAACAACTCCAACTAACAAGCACTTAAGAATCTCTTAGTTGAAGATATTTAGAAGATGAACATTCAAATCTGTAGAATCGGAAGCATGGTATCAGGGATAAATCCTACAACATAACGCTATTCATACATATTAGTCATATAAAAACGAGATGATTACAGAGCAAGAGAACATTCACTGAGAAATCACATCACTAGTAAACATGCACAGGAATCCTGTAAAGAGCCCCTTTCATTAATGGCAGAACAGTTCAAAATTGTTTACAGCTCGGTCGCCTCCAGGGCCTGAAGATCCAACCCTAATACATTAAAATCATATCAATAAATAGTATAGCTCTCCTCCTCAAGTTCCGAGAGTCGGTTCAACCGTCTCGGCCGAAAATAGCCACCATTCCCACAAAATTTGGAGTTTGTTGCCATAAAAAATGCACCGTTTCACTGCGAAATAGGGGTCCGTTCAGACGTGATTTTAACCTCAATGACGACACCTGGGACAAAAATGAAGGAGGTTATTGTATATGGGCATGTTATGGACAAAAACCTCCTTCGGTTTCGCAAAATTCATCTCCAGCTGGCCGTGGCAGCTCCTACAAAATCGGGACTGAAACTGAAAATGACAAATCTTGAAAAATAGGCCTCGAAGATGCCTTTGACCTGATCTTCTCGTAACTCCGTTCCAAAAACCGAAAAAAGGGTTTTGTTCCTCATCCTGCGCTGACCAAAAACCTCTCTCATATTTTTAAAATTTGCCTCCGTTTGCTCAGGATCTCCGTCGGAAGAAGACAAGGTAAAATGGGCAAAAAATGGTAAACTTGGGCAAAATGGTTTTTTTGGCGGGAAAAAATTCCGGACCCCCCCCCTTCGTTAAATGCCGAACGCCCAGGGGGGTCCGGAATTGCACCTGGACCGTAGATTTGGTTGGTCAAAACTGGACCGTTTAAAATAGCATGGGTTTTTAATTTAATTCCGGACCCCCCCCCTTTCGTTAAATTTCGGACTCACGGGGGGGTCCGGAATTTAACATGGTACGTTGATTAAACTTTGGGTTATGTGGATGGGGGGCGCATATGGAAAGGTGCGCGGGAGTATAACATAGGCGGGAGGGTAGTGSAGTAGGGGAGATGACGTAGGGAGATGGGACGGGGGGTAGGTTAGTGGGAAATGACGTGGGAGGGGAGTATGGTAGGTGGGGTRGGAGTTATGGTGTGGGGGTACGTGGGGATGGGGAGTGAGTGGGGTACGTAGGGGGAAAGGGTGTGAGGGAGTGTGAGGTGGGTGTGAGGGTACGTAGGGGGTAGTGTAGTTTTAGACTTAGGGTTTKTTATTTTATTTTTTAATTTTTATGTTTTTATATTATGTTTTTTTTTTATGTTAYGYTTTATTTTGTTTTATTAATATGTTTGTTTTTTGTGTTTTATTTAAATGTTTTTGATTTTTGAAATTTTTACTTAATGTTTTAATTTTTATTTRCTTTTTGTATATTTTTTTAATGTTTTTTAWTRTTTTTAAATRTTATTTAAWTTTTTGTTTTGTWWTTAATTTTAATTATTTTATTTAAMTGTAAAACTAAYCTTARTTACTAACTRGYTGYTAACYTAGTTTYTTAACTAACTTAATAATTAATTAATTAACAATTAATTAAYAATTAATSAATTATTAAATAGTTATTATTAATCAATATAAACCTAGACAAACCTTATTACTAAAATTTTGTTTATCCTAAGTCCATYTATGCAGGGACGGAAGGCGGGATAATGGAGGCTGACAAAGGACAAGGGGGGTGAGGATGCAGCAGATGAAGGATGCAGCAAGGTGATGGAGGGTCGAGTGAAAAGAATGGAGGGAGGAGAACGGAATCACCTGAGCTATACTTCGTCACCGGGAGAGATGCCAAATCACAGTCGAAGTATCGATTCACCTATAATTATAGGACCCTAACAATAGGATCAGGGATCCTGAGGACAAGAGGTCCCATACATTTCGACATCTGAAACCCCGAAATCCCGAAAAGAGGTAGGACTTCAGTCATATAAAGGGAGGTCATATGGACAAAAATTCTAGCCCAGGGGGATAACTAAAGTTGAAACATCTCAGGGTATCGGAGATCGGGAAATCAAGAAGGCAAAGGTTCGTGACATCGAGGATTGCGAAACCCCGAAGCCCGAAATTTTATTTTTCTGTTGTGAACATAAAAGCAATCGGGCCTAAAGACTGTAAGGAGCAGAAAAGTCCTGTGGTTTGATTTTATTAGAGATTATGAGGAGGGATCAAAGAGCCGCTTCGGCTCGAAGGTGGAATTAGAACAATCCTTAAGACCGAGAGGTCAACACAGAGGCCTTTGCCGAGGCAGAGGGTGCTTCTGCGTCACTTGTTCTGTTTTACCCATTGTTTGGTTTGATTTTTTAATGCTTTTAATTTCCACAATAAACATCTCTGAACCCCCTCCTCTTGAAGAAATTTATGGTTTTGCCATACTTCATGAACAATTTTGGCAAACTCTTCTTCTTTTAAGGTTCTACCATACTTCATGAACAATTTTGGCAAACTCTTCTTCTTTTAAGCACTAAGAGTTAAATTTGAAGGGATAGGCCTTAAAGAGAGGAGTAATATCGAGCTACAATAACATTGGTGCATGATTCGATATATATGGGTAGGCCACCCAAGACCTGTAAAAACCCACACTGTCTAATAGGTATTCCGATAGAATAGACCGGTCCAATATCTTTGATATTAATTCATCTCCCAATCTCCCATTGTGCCAGGTTAGGACAACCTTGTCCAGCTGGATATCTACTAGCCTATGTTTTTGAAGTAAGTCTTTGAAAAATATAGTCAATGGATCAACTTTTGCAAAGTCTCCCCAGACCTCACCCGCATTAACTGTAAATTTGAAATCACCTGCTATTATCAGATTTTTATGTGATATCATTCCTCTTTCTGCCACTTTGTTCCAAAAACCTCTTCTGTCCGGACACGGTCCATAAACATTTAAAAGAGAAAGCTCCATTTGATTTTAATACAAATACATGTCATAAAAATACCACCGCATGATAAGTAAGGAACATTGTCTAACTTATTCAGATCCCAAGTAACCAAAAGACCTCCTAATTTTCTAATCGAGTTGACTGCACATGATAACCGTGCTGGTTGAAGAGTATTCATAAAAGATCTTGCCTTATATTCATGAACCATAGTTTCTTGCAAAAAAATGATATCCAGGTAAGTCCTATCTAACAATCTATGCACAGAGGCAAGTTTAAGGGTGCCACCCACTCCTATAATATTTAAGGAGAGCAGAATCATGTTTTTTCACTAGCCAGGGCTTTCATTCCTGTAAGTGCCCCAATAGTGGAATTAATAGTAAGCACAAAAGGTAATATGTATCAACTTCTTCTTTTTTTCGAGCACTCCTAGTTTTTACCGGAGAGAATTCAATCCCCAATCCCCTCGACCAGGTGTATTCCTTTCTTGAACCTTCTCCACGAAACTCGACCAAGCTAGCTTCTCCAACATGTCCTTTTCTTTCAATTACCGATCTCCCTTGATAGATTGGTAAAGGGGTGGGAAACTGAGTTTATTGATCGTTTGGTACCAGTGAATCCAACACAACACTAAGGGAAGAATCTCCTATCTCAAGTTCCCTATATCCTGACAGTTTTTTTAACTCCCCCAAAGGTTCTCTGGTAAGATGAATTTCTCCCTCGAACTCCTCCAACTCACTGGAGGTAATAGGTTGTTTGGATCCCCTATCCTCCTCGAAAACACTAGTCACTCCTCCTTCTCCCCTATAGGCCACTTCCCCCGAAAAATTTGACTGAGTAAACCCCCCCACACGCAACAGAGTGGGTTTCACTCCACTTGATAAAAGGTATACCCTGACCGACAAGGAAAAACTAGGAGAAGCCTTCGAATTTTGTTTTCCCCGATTGTTAGATGAATCCAGAGTGTCACACTCCCACGACGTCAACATAGAAAAAAGAGAGGGGCAAATCGTTTTTAACTTACCCGAAAAGGTGTTTGTCGGCTCCGCTAGACTGGTTTCCTCCTGTGCAAAGTGATGTGCTCCAATCTCGAATGAATCCACCTCTGGAGAGTGTTCATGGGTCACTTTCTGCAGCATGGAGTCTTCAGACTCCTCTTCCTCCACAAAGCCTTTGTAGTCCCTCCACAAATGGATCATCTTATGACAGAAACTACATCGGAAAGGAATGCCTAAGTAGTCCAGGTGTTGACTCGTCACTCGACTCCTCCATTCAATCTCTAGAGTTTCTAGTAAGCCCAAATGGATATCTACCTCCACTAAAATTTTCCTAACTCTTTTGGAAGAGGCTTTGAGAGTCTGTTCGTCCACTATGATAAACCACACTATCTCGTTACCAATAGCCTCCAGAGCCCTTGCATTCCATAGATGTAGTGAAAGCCTGGGTAAAAGACCCACAGATGACGATGTTGGAAGTACTTTGTAGCTGGGTCAAAGGAGACACGCCAACGTTTTATCATCAGGCTATTGCCTTCAATTACCCAAGGCTTTTCCAAAACCTACATAGTGTCTTCCGACGAGTTGAATAGGAAACAAAACCACCCCTACGGTAGTAAAAATAATTCAGGTCAGTAGCCTAACAAAGGATTCCAGTTCTTCTCAACTCATGTTGGAATAGAGCTCTTGCACAGGTTACGGTAAGAAAGCCTACCCACCAGACCACACAGTTCTAAAGTGACACATAGAAGTGACAATTCACCATATTGATTGACATACATTATAGATGTACCATAACTTGTGACACATAAGTGAGGAACATATTTGATGCACCATAATTGATGACATATTTACACATTGAAGTGATGCACAATAAGTGACACACTTAAAATACATTCTTAAGGGATGCACTCAAGTGATGGACACAATTTGGTACCATAATTTTAATCCTTGTTACCCTATATTTGTGAGATTGGAACATTATATGTGACCAATACCCAATAGTAGTTCATCCTTTTAAAAAGACTATTCAAGTGTGAAAATCATCATATAATAAACTTCCATTTTGCATTCTTGTATATAATAAGTCAAGTTTTGCATAACCTTAATCCCATTACCCATTAGGTTTCACCTCACAATATGGCTAGTTTGGTTTAATGGAAATTGAACTAAATGATTTTCCAACACGGGTTTGGGGTCTAATTTCTTTGGATTATTGTGAGTTATCCCATATGTCTCAAAGATGGAAGGTTGAATCTTTATTTGGTTATTGTAAGTTACACATCTCATCTATCAAATAAAGATTTGGTAGAAAGAAGTGTGAGTGAATGGAAACATGAATCCACCCTATGTCCTTCTCATGTACATGTCAACCTATTAATATAATTTCATTATATCCTAATATGAAAATATATAATATGGGGTGAGTTAATAAGTGGACAAATTAAACTTTTTTGGCTAGTTAATTTTTCCGATGAGGTAAAATTCTATCCTAATCAACTCACCTTTTTTTTTTTTTTTGATGATTGTCAAAACCCTTGATGACAATGTTCTACGATAAATGTTCCTATGAATAATGGGGAACTATGATTTCTGACAATATTCCTAGTGGATTTTGGGGAGAATTCCCACTAAAAGAGCGGTGGTTTTGTCATCTTATGAACTTAAACCTTGAACTTATGATTTTCCAACACGGGTTTGGTGTCTAATTTCTTTGGATTATTGTGAGTTATCCCATATGTCTCAAAGATGGAAGGCTGAATCTTTATTTGGTTATTTTAAGTTACACCTCATCCATCAAATAAAGATTTGGTAGAAATAAGTGTGAGTGAATGGAAACATGAATCCACCCTATGTCCTTCTCATGTACATGTCAACCTATTAATATAATTTCATTATACCCTAATATGAATACCCTTGATGACAATGTTCTACGATTAATGTTCCTATCAATAATGGGGAACTATGACTTCTGACAATATTCCTAATGGATTTTGGGGAGAATTCCCACTAAACAATCGGTGGTTTTGTCATCTTATGAACTTAAACCTATCACTTATGTGCCTCACTTAAGGTCATCTCTTATGTGCCTCGCTTGAATTGTTTTCTAAGCCATGCACCTTCACAAGTAAAAATACCAAGGAGGCTCTGAATAGATCTCTAAATGTCCCATTTTCAAATTATTTATGGACAAATCCCAAAATTAATGGATTTACTTGATCTCTCTAATGGAACACATGTTAACAAAGGTATAGAAAACTTTATGGAACACATGAAATATATGCAGTAGTATGTGAAGCAAACATTGTGGGAGACAAATGAATCATATAATATTAAAGGTGGTCATCATAGAAGAGTAAGTGAATTTTAGGTTGGAAAGTTGGTTATGCTTCATCAATGGAAAGAAATGTACCCTCAAGGTACCTTATATAATAAATTGAATCATGAGGAAATTGTCCCATATTCAACATAGTAG
>JZKD02S1673057.1:1109836-1137863 GCA_000966675.3 Picea glauca | reverse complement strand
GAGAGAATAAAGTATGAGTGAAGAGCATAAGATGTCCATGCCTACGTGCCTCAATGTTATACCATGTAACCTATAAATTGAGAATGAGAGGATATGTAATTGGGACAAAATTTGGATGGAAATACATCTAATTTGATGGAAATGGATGATGAAAATTATTCATTGGGGATTGATAACATTCTATGTGAATTCTATAAGAATGTGGGTACCTAATAAGCATTAAGTTAAATTTTAGCCATGAGTTTTGCTAACTCAAAATCAAAATAAAGGTGATTTAGCACACATGTAAGGACCTTTGTGACCATGGAATAGGAGGAAAATGAATTCAAAAATGATTTAATTAGTAAATTATCAATTCATTCACATGCCCAATGTCTCGACAAAAAACAAACTCTATGATTCTTTTAATAATGAATGCACCGCATCCTAAGGAGTCATATAGATTTTTCAAATAGTACCTTATCTCATGTAAATATGTTATTGAGAAATGTCTAGCTAATAAATTACATTCTATCAAATAGGGAAACCTTCCCCATCTACAAATAATAACACCAGGCCTATTTTTAATCAATGGAAAATGGTGGAACTGCTCAAACTCAACATTGAATTAATGACATGTTCTTGGCTTGTTTGTTTGCTTAGGATTCATTCTTGGCTTGTTTGAATGGTTGAAGTGTAAGTTTGAGGAAATGTTTAGGGAATAATTGCAATAGTTCTAAGATCCAAGGAACTAAAGGATTGAGATAGAGGGATGGTCAAGCGATGGAACCAAGATTTAGTTCGGTCATGGATTGTAGGAAAAAATTGAGGATTCCCATAAATCACTAAGGGGAGTCATGTTAGGGTACCAATAAGTCAATACCTAGTTTTTGTTGTGAAATTACATATGAAAAATGCAAGGTAAAACTCAAGCAAGAGACACAAAGGAAGGGAAAATCATAGAGGGCTCTTCTAAAACCCTTTTAAGAGGCTAAAAACCCTTCTAAAAACCCTTCCGAGAGGCTAAAAAGGCATGAAAATGATAGAAATAAACTACCATTTTTGGTGGCATATTCGGAGCCATACATTCATGTTAGAATTTATCCATACATTCATGTTAGATTTATCCATTGGTTAACCATAAACCTGCACCGACAGATCCATAATATATAGAGGACATAATCAAAAGATTATACATACCTAAATGGTGATTTTTCAATTTAGCAATCGAACATAACAATTCATAAAACATTAAACATAACTAGAATTGATGGCTATATAAATTATGATGAAAGGAGAAATCACACATGATCTGATGAACTGGTCGATAATATAGTTGGAATGGTTTTCCCCATGTGTTTCTCTTCAGCTGTATGACCCTCTGTTAGTCTTGAGATTCCCTCAATCGATGAAGAAAGATCTTAAAGTACCTGCCAAAATCATTCAACCTCCATAAATATCTAAAAAATCAATACAAGTCATATTTGTAGCGCATTATTTACTCTAAGATGCATTTTTATGAGAGTGTCAGAACATACCTGAATGAGATCCTCTTGGTTTCAAGAATAATTTATTGGAGCCACATGTCTAATATTTGATCAAACTGCCTCCCTTGATTTGAAGTAGCAACAACGAAGTCAACATTGTCTTTGTTGTTTCTCTGTTGGATCGAGGGAGGTTTGCTCCAAGATTAAATGACTCGAATAAATTATTCTCTACTGAATAGGGCCAAACATGTGAAGGTGAAAGCTCTTATGAACACACCCTCCCCTCCTCACATCACTCTCAATTCCTCAATACCCAACACATAAATATATTGAAATATTTACAACAAAAACAAACATATATACATACCAATATTCACAGCTGTATACAATGAAATAAAATGTTTCCTTGATCCATTTGGAGTGAGAGGAATATGGTGAAAATAGATATTATATTAAATAGTTAGTAAAATATTCATTTGCATCATCATTTAGTACTTTAAGCCGGCCTCTTCTTCTTATCTCTATAGTTCCTAATCATTTCATCAATATCTACGTCTTCGTTCTCTGGGTGCTCTTCAAAATCTAATTGTGATTTCATCCTCTCACACAGAGAATGCCTAGTTGTGGGGTAATCATGGTGTAATGGAGGCCGCTCTGATGAGGCATCACCTACAAAATAAAAAAATACAAAATTTAAATGGTCAATTTTTAAATATCATTGAACTAGTTCAGTAATATTAAAAAAACACCTACAATGTCATTATTTACCTAGTGCACTGGTCAACACTATTGGAATGGTTGCCCTCATTTTCTCCTCTTCAAATGTATGAGCCTCAAGTACAACATTCTCTGCCAGTGAGACCACAAACTTTATAAGGACAATCATAAATGTATAAGTAAAAAAAAATAGAAGCACAAAATATATAACTACGAAATTATTAAGTATATGATTAAAATACAACCATATTACCATCATGTGCCAGCTCGGTCGTAGCACCATCGTGGGGTTGCACCCTCGTGGAAAATTGATACTGCATGGGAGAACCATCTTCTGGTCGCAAACTGCTATCAACAGACTGCTCTCCAATAATAGTGTGTTCGTTGACAGTACTGCTCCCCTAATTAAAACAAAGTTGTAAATATTAATAATATCCAAAATGACTGTATTATATTAATAATAAAGGTTAATGTGGATTGAATTTTATTTACCTTATCCTGCAAAGTGGTTCTTGGTATCTTTCCCAAGCTTTTTCGGTGTTCAAATACAACTTTATGGTTGTACTTGTAACCAAGCTGGAGGTCTTCCTCCGGGGTTTCAGTACCAAACTCATCACCCTGCATTGCATAAGAGTATGTATTTTTAATGTTATTCACTGCAATTACCTAGAATTTTTAAGGAGATACAAATAACATATTTAGGTACTTACAATTCATGACTACAACTTCAAGTAGCCGCCCTGGCCTAGCCTATGTTGGCCACATTTGGAAAGACTTTCTTTTGTGGCCTTTGATGTGTCAGTCAACCTATCATCAAAAGTTTCAAGTATGTTAATATATACCACAATTTTATTTGCATCTAAAAAAAATTGAAGGTATTGAATTGAAATTGTAATTTACCTTCTGGGACCAGAGGGTGTTTTTCCTTCATTTGTCAATTTATTCTCTTTTGTCTCCTCAATGAGGGCCTTCCACTCCATCTCTAGAATCATCATAGGATGCTCGTACCTATCATTTTGTTTCAAGTGATTCCTATATGTTTCTCACATATATTTTAAATATTGGCCAACTGCGACAGTGGCCAAGGTCTTATTAAATGTGTCTACACCAAAAAGGATTTAAATATAATCCATCAATTCTTTTTTGAGGTTTGAATTATGGGAATTCCACCTCTCCCATATGGTGGGCCCAAAAATAAGAAATACCTTATTCTCCAAGGACCTATAAAAATCGTTATTCCCTACATGCAAAATGATTATATGATTATAAATTTAAAAATAATAATTTAGATGGTTTATATTTGCTACATAGAGAACATGAAACAATTAAAATTTTAAAAATTACCTGGGAATTGAACTTGCTTTAATGGAATCCCTTCCTCGTTGACCATAAATGTTCCCTTAAGGGTCCATGTGTTAGTCACACGTCTTGCTTTAAGAAAAGAAACCATATAGTTTTTCAAATCATAGGTCTCATCTCCGTCACCACCTCTAGAGCCTACCTATGTGGCCGCTTCCTCAGTGTGTGTGTCGTGGATTCCACCTAATGGTGTGGAAGTTGAGATATTAATAACTGCATCCTGGCAGCTATACGAGGGCCTGCGTTGAGACCCTACGACGTCTGTTCAATGCCACTACTACCGACACCATGCATGTCAGTGTCAGCAGGATCCAAAAATCTCTATATAAGATTTTTTTTTTCGTTTAGATAATGTAAAAGTTAAAAATCAAGCTTTCATAATTGATCTTATGACATAAAAATAAAAACACTTGGAATTATGGCTATTACCTTATATGTCTTAAGCCTTTTCATAACTTCTTTGATCCTTTCTTCGACCTCAGGAGTTTGACCTAGAATATCTAACAAGTGAGTTAGTTCCTTGTTTCCTTTATTGATCTTTTTTCTAATTAAAACCATAGGGTCGAGCGATTCATACAAATCCATTTCACCGAGCGAATCATCATCAGCATCATGTCTCGCCGACTAAATATTCGATAAAATAAACGATAATTCACTTATGTAAACAAATAAAATAATTGATTGCCACAGAAATAAAATGCACATTAAATGCAATTCTAAAATAGTTGTTCATTTACCTGTTCAGAGGTTGCTTTTGATTTACCACAATCAGCTTGCCACATTACAGTAAAATTAGAACCGTGATCATTATCATGAGAAATAAATTTAAATTTATGAGAAATTCAAATGTTTATAACAAAAATAGGACACACAGAGTACTAAACAGACTGAAGCTCTCCAAATGGATTAACACCGTAAAGAACATAATGAAAAACATAAAATATGAGAGTCATTACTTAGAGGTTGGGTAAATTAGTATACATATTTCCCCCATAATAGAAACATCTGTATCTCTTCGATTCAAATTGTAATCAATCAATAACTCTTCCCCTATAGCTATTGATTTTATTGAACATACAAATACACAGTTTTCTTCACGCCCCTCAAATACGCAATTGGGTTGCTTATTTGTGGTCACAGGTCATGTACTGTTTATAAACCCTGCAATATTCCCCTTTTCCTTTGGCCTTCTGTCAATATAGATAGTTTCTCCTTTATTTTGATCATTGTCTTTTAGCTATATAAAATTTGCAGCCAAGCCATATCTTCACATACTTTTTGTATAATGGACTATTTGTATCCAATGTTTGTAGATATAAAAGGGTCCTACGTACTCCATCAATTCAGTTAATCCGTCATAACATACCTTTATGCCATCCATGGAAAATAGCCCCAAACCATGTAATGACAATGGAGCAATCCGGTATATCCTTTCATTTACACAAAAATCAGTGTTTATTTCATGAAGATCCTTGGGTACCCATTGTTTCACTATATGTTTGTACCTCAAGGGAATCTCAATTTCATCTATGCTCTCATGATCATAAGAACATCATCCCCCTTTTGCAAGAAAAAATTCCATGCGTCTATGGAATTTTCTTCTGATCTTCTCACCTCTAGTTGATATTTGCCTGTTAGACCTACTAGATGTCTCACTTTCCTCTATTCTACCTGAACTTCCCTCACTAAATGAAGATAGATATGACAAATACATATTTTCTTTTACATCCTATAACACCATTAATGACAGAAACAATCAGTCAATCAAGATGTAACACTAGTTCATTTCTAGTATCCTATTAGTATCAAAGCAAGCTCATAATGATTACCATAGTGTTACTCTTTCACAATTGTATTATGCTCTATTACTATTGGTATACTATTTGGGCATTATAGGGGCATGTTTGGAGTCGAATGACATCAACACCAAGAAAGGCAAAGCATTTTGAGATATTTTTAATTTCTTACAAATTCATGTTCTATGACTCTCCCTGTCTAGTTTTTTCCATATTTTTGAGATTTGGACTTAAAATGGTTAGAGTGGGATAAGGGGCACTCATATCATCTATTTTTTCTAGTGAAAAATTGACCCAAACTCAATAGGAATTGTGCAAAAAATTAGGATTCCACTTCTATGTTGGGAACTTTTCGCATGTAACTTTACCCTAAGAGTTTTTGGACAATTTAAAGACAACCCAAATCATGGTATTTATGAAAAAAATGAACAAGAAAGATGAAAATTTAACTCATCGGAAAGACTACCCTCATAAGAAATATGAATATTATTTCAAATACATGAATATGCCAATACTAGACTACAATACCTATGTTGAACACTTAAGTGGACCCTAATAACACTGATAATACCAATGGAGGTTACGACTAGGGAAGAGGGAACTAAGGTGGCTAAGGTGGAGGATGTAAAGGTGGCCTATACATGGTAGAATGGGAGTGAGCAATTGAGAGTAAAGTACATTGTTAAGTAACAAATATGAGAGTTGTTATTGATTCGTAACCTATTGATGGCTACAAAATTGTAAAGGCTAAGGCATGGGTGCGAGTTATTGACAATGGGATAAGCGATCTTGTTCTTGTTTTCCATTACTGTTAAGGGGTTTTTAGAGTCTCTTGATCATGTTGGTGATAGTCTCTATGTCTTGTCTTGTCTTGTATATTATATTGTTGAGTTGTGACTAGTTTTGGAGCCATGTATCTAGTTTTGTTGGAGTTTAATGGAGGGGTATTAGTATTTAAAATCGAGCTTCTATGTCTATTTCACGTGGATGATGTTTATTTGTTATTAGATATATATTATATGGTGAAGAATGACCCTTACCGAGTTTTAATTAGTCATGTCCTTAAAACATAGGATAATTAAAGGTTCGAATAATGGAATGTTTGTTGAATTATTTTCAATAGCACACTATGTTATATTACATGTCCTCGCGTTATCCTAAGGTTTTGGCAAGGTGTCTTGGGTGAGATCTTCCTTGTAACAAGAGATTCATATGCCAATACTAGACTACAATGCCTATGTTGAACACTTAAGTGGACCCTGGTCTATTTCTCAAGCCAACATTTGGTTCAATTGTAAAGACCCAATCTTGTTGAATGCGAGACCTTTGTAGTATGGAGGATTGATCATACTAGCAGTTAGTAGGGTTCTAGTGTGTAACACCCCAGGTTTTGAACCCTCATTTTAAATAATGTATTGTTACAATGCTGAGAGGCCATAGTGCCCAAACAATTATTAAAAGGCCAGTGTTCCCAAGAAATGTAATGTTTTGATGATTATTAATAATAAACACATCGTTGGATGCTAGACGGAAAAGGAATAGAGTTATAGGGGGCTATGATTCCATAAGAGAGGGGGCTTGAGGGGATAAGTGTTTATTCCTATTAATTACCCTTTTTGTCTAAGGGAGGGGATCGGTTATGTGAGCTTCTTGGGGAAGGATAGGAGGTTCTTGTTTCCCCACAAAGTTACTTAAACCCGCCTCTAGTCTGATGGGGGGGTTCAACTGATGGCTTGTTCACCTATTTACTATACACTCATTCATTCCCCTCACGCACTTTCATGCACCCATTTACCCATCCATTGATCCATCCTCATCTGCGTCTTGGCTTGGGAAAGGGAACTGAAATGATGAAGAATTAGCCATGATATGGTGGGATGTAGTGGTTGCTGGTGTGATACAGCCGTGACTTGAGGCCTAGATGTCTGAGATGCGTTGGCCTATGACCAACGTTGCTCACAACTACGAGTCCTGAGAGTTCCAACATTGAGATTCTAGACTAGTTGTGATGGAGGCCCGAATAAGGAGAAGGGTTGCCTGAGGGACTGCATGGCAAAGAAGGGTGGAGGTTCATTCTCTCGGGTGGTGCAAGATGGGTAGAAGAGAGCTGGGTACTTGGATTTGTTGTGGGTGCTGGGAAGCCTCTGAGAGCTTGGGTACTGACTGGTTTTTGAAGCCAAGTAACACTCTGGAACCATCCTTGTGGATTCATAGCCCTGGCTCGAGGGTGACACTGTTGTTGAGATTTTGAGTAGTGGTGTCTATGGTTGGGTGGAACATCCTTGGTCTACAACAAGTTGGTGTCATCTTTCATAAAGATAAGTGCTCTATGTTATGGTATCATTTACATGCATATGAATGTATTTCCGTTGTATATTTAATTATCATTTAATTGAATCTTGAAGACTATGCATGCTTGCTGACTATTTATGTGCATGTCGTTAAAGTCTTTTCTTTTATGCATCCTTAAATTTTAAAAAGGCATCGGTAAGAGAAAGAAGTCCAAGGGAGGACTTACAGGTAGCATACCCTAGCCTGTGGGTGGCTAGGGATGTTACAGATTGGTATCAGAGATTCTGGTTGAAACATCAGGCCGATTTGGGCTGGGTCTTTTGGTCAGATTCTCGTGGTTACAAATCGAACTTTGACCGTGGAGTTGAAAAGCTCAGGAGGAATGGCGTTGCAGAATCTAAGTAGGAATTAGATCACCAAAGACCCATTGTAAGGTGTTTGAAGGATCGTGATCATCGCCTTCGAATTCAGGAGCGATGGCCATTGTAGGATCAAGAGAGATCCAATATCATTGAATCGAAGAGACATGTGGCATGAGATAGACGAAGTAGATCATGACCGTCGATCACTAAGAGGTACGTGTCAGCAGATCAGTAACTCTGGAGAAATTTGTTCGAGAGGTTTTTAGTTGATATTTCAAACTCTCGAAGCCCGGAGAGCCAAAGAGCCGAAGTAAATATCGATCATTTGATCATCTGAAATAGATCTTAGTCGCCATATCGTTCGGAGTAAATCTCAAGTGTCGGATTGTCCGAGGTGAATCGAGGCCGTTTGATCTAGAAGAGACATGGCGTAAATCTGTGGATTTAGGGTAAAGGCCTGAAGTAACCCTCGATCATCCAATTCAAGAGGAAACATGGAAGAATCCCATGTACTTTGAGGAGGTTTGAAGATTGAGATTTTCGAAACTCGAAGACCCGAAGGGATCTCAACCATTGATCTGTCGAGAGCCACACATCACCAGATCCAGGGATTTAGATAAAAGCTAGTGGGGCCAGATAATTTTTGGAATTTGAGATTTCCGAAGTCCGAGAACCAGAAGTAAAACATAGCCGTCAGATTAAGGATGACATGTGGTGCATATCCATGGACTACGGGTGAAGACCCGAAGTGAATCTTAGTCATTCGATCCAGGAGGACACATGGCAATAGATTGGCTAGTTTGAGAACTTGAAGTTCGGGATAATTGGAAGTGTGCTAGTATGAAACTCCCGAAGTTTCGAAGCTCGAAGTGCAGAAGTGATGGGGCACAATGACGTCACCTAGAGGTGATGTGGACCCTGGATTTCCTAAAGTGATGTGGCTTACAGACATCACTTAGGATGACATGGACACATGGGATGTGTGCCACATGTCAGTAAGTTTTGAGCATTTGGAGTGTTGAAAAGTTAGTTGGAATGTGACATGTGGCACCCTCTTGATTGGGCCACTTGTCCGCTCCCAGTATTTCGCCACATGGTGACAGATCGTGCAGTCTAGAGAGTGGGAACTCTAGAGGGGAAATATGTGACAGATTGCATTGGGTCGAAAACTCTCAAATTCCATAAGACTAGAGTACATATCAATCGTTGATACCAAAAGACATGCGTCGAAGGATCTTCGACTTCGGGTGAAAGAACTTCGGGAGAAAATGTAGGAGGGAAGTTTGAAAATTACGAAGCCCAAAGAGATGAAGCGATTCATAGTCATTGATCTGTGCGAGGACACATGTCGAAAGATCATGAAATCCAGGTAAAAATCATTCTGGGAGGAGGCAAGAAAGGAATTTGAGACTCCCGAATTGCAGAGTCCTGAAGCTATGGACAAGTGATTTTTCAGCTAAGCGCAAGGTGATGCAGACCCCCTATCCCTCCTAAGGGCTGCGTGACCTCCCAGTTAGGATCTTCTAGTTTTGGAGCCGAAATGGCTCTTCTGGTTCCGAGCTGGAATCTCCCTCTTCTAATGCACAGGTCCTTATATGTGTTTCCCTGCGTAACCAAGCACTAGGCTCATGCTCCCCACTCCTCGTGACCATGGGCACAACCACGGACTTGGCCCAAAAGGCACGTAATGTTTTTCAACCACAGGATTTCCAATATGACAAGTCCTTGGCTCTTCCAAGTCTCGAAGCTTCGATGAGGGCTAACGGAGGTTAGCTCCTCCCTTTTCCCAACTCACATGACCACACACTTGTGACCACAGGCTTTTCCATGAAAGTGCGTCGCGGTTCGCGATATCGAAACCTTGCGATACAAGGTGCCTAACCCCTCCAAGTCACGAATGCCGAAATCAAGATGAGGCAAGATCCATGGCTCAGGTCTCTCCTGGACTGATGACTATGATCATTTCAGCGTTTCACGCTTCGTGACTTCAGTCAACACGAAGTCCGGCCACTACTCCACCCGGTCGCTAAAATGCTGAAAGTTGGAGGTGCTTGATCACTAGCTCTTGCTCCTCTTCCTAATCTAATAGCTCAGGTCAAATCACGATTCCATGATTCATGGTTTTGAAGAGAAAGGAACTCTGCCCTCCCAACTCGCGATACCCAATTTCATGAAATGGACCAACGGTCCAGATCTATCTGGGATCGACGATCGTTATCCCTCTTGAGCTTTGGGCGTAGAAAGATCTTCATTGCTAACCCCCCTCATAGCTCCACTGGATCCAAGGGCCTATGGAGTTTTGATGCTACTCCTCGATGTCTCTCCATCGTCCATTAAGATCTTCAAGATCTCCCCTCCTGGGTCTATGCAATGTTAAAACCTACTCCCTTATCTCATATCAGACGGTCTGCAAGATTCTCTGCCTTGATCCAATGATTGATGGTGTTTTTCCTCCTGGGATTTTACTCGTCTCGGACTTAGAATGTTTTCTAAGTCCTCGAAGTTTTTGACCTTTGTTTCTCCTAGGAAATGGGTTCCTAGATCTCTACAACACTTTCCCAAAGAATTATTCCTCCTGAGCTTCTTTTGATGTCAACTTTGATTTCCCGTGCACTCCTTGCATCTAAGGGATCTCGATAACTCAGATCCAGGGATTTCTCATAGAGAAATTCATCCCAATTTCCTTGCATTCCTCTCTTGCTCAATGCACACCTTGCAGAGCTTCAAATGAAGAGAAACAATTGAAACTAGAACACTAACATGCATAGTTCCATCCACTTGTTTATGAAAACAGAAACGATAGGAAAACACACACAGCCCACACACCATACATTTGGATCGTTTTTCCTTCTGTTATATTCACATGTGTCGAAAAATGGCTACCAAATATATTCAAATTACAGTAACTCAAAAACTGATATCTCCTGCTAACTCGCAATTCTCTCTCTTACAACTAATTTCTTTCTTTATTGTAGCTCTCCCAACTGGGCGTACAAACTTCTACTTAACTCAGAAAAATATTTCTAGGGTTTCTCCTGGCTACTTTCCTAGTCTAAAATTCAGCCTACACTATCTTAGTTCAGTCTCATTCCAGAGTCGTAGTGGAAACTCTTGATCAATTTACGATTTTCAAAACATGCCTCAAAGGGTGAAATTTGACACTGGTTCAAGTGTGCCTCCAAAGGAAAATTCCATCATTGAGTTAAGGTGGATTTCAAAGTCAGCTGCAACTACCAACATTGAAGTTCTGGAAGAACTCTCACGTGTTGAGTGGTCTCGCCTTTGCACGCTTGCCAACAATGCTCCTGCATCATACTCCCCTTGACAAAAAATCATGGACTCCTGTCCATGAGCTCCTCTACTGACTTTCCCTGCTTCTAAATAGAAGCTTCATTTTCCCAACTGGCATCTTCTATTGGGTGTCCCTTCCATTTGATCAGATACTGAAAATAAGTCTTCCTCCTGGTCTTCTTGCCAATCTTATAATCCAAAATCTTCTCCATCTGTGGATTTTCTACCATAGGCATGTACTTCTCCCACTGAATATTTCCTTGATCTCTTGATCCTTCTGTTTCATCTCTCGTGTAAGGATAAAGGTTTGAGACATTGAATATGGGTGAAATACCCACACCATTTGGCAGCTCGATCTCATAGGTGTTTGCATCAAACTTCCTCAAGATCTTACAGGGTCCTATCTTCTTCATCTTCAATTTGTTATATGTTCCTCGAGGGAACCTTTCCTTCTTGATATGCGCTAGAACCTAATCTCCCACTTCAAATTGAAGTTCCCTGTGATGTTGATCAACTCTGTGTTTGTATTTCTGGATAGAAATATGTAATTGTTCTTTGATCTGGCTATGGAGTTTCTGCATTTCAGCAACAAAATCTTCTGCTCCAACACTTCTGATCTCTCCCTGTTCCAAGTCTCTCAAATCAGATACTCCCTTGGGTTGCATTCCATAGAGTATTTGGAATGGGCTCCTTCCAGTGGTCCTGTTTGGTGAGTCATTGTATGCAAATTCTACTTGTGGCATAATCTAATCCCACTGGTTATGATGTTCAGTAACCAGACTCCTTAATAAGTTTCCCAAACTTCTATTTACCACTTTAGTCTTCCCTTCTGTCTGAGGGTGATAAGATGGGCTGAAAGACAAATATGTCCCCATCTTCTTCCACACTTTCCTCCAAAAGTGACCAACAAATTTTGTGTCTCTGTCTGAGATAGAGCTCTTGGGTAGGCCATGAAGTCTCACAACTTCTTTGAAAAATAGGTTTGCAACATGTGTTGCATCACTAGTCTTCTGGCATGGGATGAAATGTGCCATCTTTGAAAATCTATCCACCACCAAAAATATGGAATGAAATCCCCTTTGTGTTCTTTGCAATCCCAACACAAAATCCATGCTTATTGCATCCCAAGGCCTCTCTAGTATTGGCAATGGTTGATACAATCTAGTGTTCTGTCTTTTCCCCTTTGCATGTTTGTAGATCCTACATTTATTCACAAACTTTATCACCTCTGTTCTCATACCTGGCCAATAGTATGAACTACTCAATTATGAAAACGTTTTATCGTGGCCGAAATGTCCAACCAATCCTCCACTATGCTTCGCCTTTAGAAGATTGTTCCGCATTGAGCATCTTGGTATGCACAATTGATTTCCTTTGAAAAACAATCCTTCTTGAACCATATACTCTGTCCACTAACTTCTATCTCTCAGTACAGGGCTTGTACATGCTTCATAGGCCTCCTTGAAATCTATATCATCACAATACATATCCTTAAGGTGTGCAAACCCCAAGGTCTTCACCTGGAATTCCTGCAGAATTAAACATCTTCTGCTTAACACATCAACAACCTTGTTAGCATTCCCAACAATATGTTTTATGAAAAAAGTAAAATTTTGCATAAATTCAACCCATTTTGCATGCCTCTGATTCAGTTTTTCTTGTCAGGTTATGAATTGTAAAGCTTGGTTATCGCTATACAAGACAAACTCTTGCGGGACAAGATGATGCCTCCATTTCTTCAATTCTTGAATTATGGCATAGAACTCCTTGTCATATGTGGAGTATTTACTCTTAGTCTCATTCAACTTCTCACTGAAATAGGCAACAGGTCGATTTTCCTGACTCAAAAATGCTCCTATTGCAACTCCACTTGCGTCACATCTTAAATTCGGCAAGACCAGGATTGGTCGTTCTGTTATCTTCTCCTTTAGTATATTGAAGCTCCTTTCAGCGTCGTCTATCCATTTAAAATATTTGTGCTTCTTGTTCATTATATCCATCATGGGTGCACAAATCCCACTGAATTCTCTAATGAACTTTTTGTAGAAACTTGCTAAACAATGAAAGCTCCTTACCTCAAACATGCTCCTTGGTGATGACCATTCCCTGATCACTTTCACCTTCTCTGGATACATCTTCAGTTCATTCAAAGAGATCACGAAACCCAAGTAAATGAGATCTGTCTTCATAAAAGAGGACTTCTTCAGATTGATCAACATCTTCTCCTGCTGTAGCCTCCTCATTACTAGCGTTAGGTGCCTCAAATGCTCCTCTTTAGTCTTGCTAAAAATCAGTATATCATCCAGATATACAACCATGAACTTACCAATGAAATATTATAGAATTTCATTCACCAGCCTCATAAAAGTGCTTAGGGAATTTGTTAAGGCAAATGGCATAACCAACCACTCATACAAACCTTCATTTGTCTTAAAGGTTGTTTTTCACTGATCACCTTCTCTCATCCTGATCTGGTGATATCAACTTTTCAGATCTATCTTAGAAAAAAAATTTGCTCCACTTGAGAAATCCATTAAAACATCCATTCTCGGTAAAGGAAATCTGTACCTGATGGTGATCTTGTTGATGTCTCTCTAGTCTGTGCACATTCTCCATTCTCCATATTTCTTTGGGCTTAACACAGTTGGTACTGCACATGGGCTCAAACTTTCTCTAACCAAACCCTTATCCAACAACTCTTGGACTTGGTTCTTCACCTCCTCATTCTCTCAAGGTGTTATTCTATACATTTCTTTGTTCGGTAAGCTTTCTTCTAGTATGAAGTCGATATGATGATGGATACTCCTGATGGGCGGCAATGAGTTTGGCAGCTCATCCACCACTATATCAAAAAAATTATCGAGCAGCTCCTGAACTTATTCAGGAAAATCATTCATTGACGTACTCATAAGGATGACTCTAGTCTTCCTCACCACAACGAACTGCATCTCCTGTTATTCCTTGACTTACTTTAGGAGTTCCTTCCCACTCATGAAAAGTATGTTGGTGCTGGCTTCCTCTTTCACTCTCTTCTCCTCTATTGGCAACAACATATGCGTCCTACCATTCTTCTCCAATGTATATGTATTCTTCCTTCCATCGTGAATGAAATTTCTATCAAAATTCCATGGTCTTCCCAACAAAATGTGGCATAAGTCCATGGGAATTACATCACATAGGATTTCATCTTTATATCCTCCTATTTTAATTTCAACCAGGCATTGTTTAGTGATCATTACCTGGTGTCATTTTTGTAGACATGATACTTTGTATGGCCTTGGATGTGAAGTTGTCTTTAGCTCCAATTTATCCACCATCTATGTGGATACTAGGTTGTCAGTACTCCCACTATCAATGATCACCTTGCATACTTTATCCATAGTCTTGCAAGCTGTCCTGAAAAGACTATTTCTCTGCACTGGCTTTTCAATTTCTACCTCTAGTTTTAAGAGAACTTTTCTCAACATCAGGGATTCTCCATCCTCTGATCCTTCTTCTTCGACATCTCTTCGTTGTGATTCTGAAATGTGAGCTTCTCCTCCTTCCTTCTTCTTCTCAGGACATTCCTAAGAAATTTGCCCTATCTTTCCACAGTTATAGCACCTTTCTCCTCCTTTGCCTCTTCCTCTAGAAGAGTTTCTTCCACCACCCCGTCTTTCTCATGAAATTCCTCCTTTTTCTATGTGATTGTGTGGTTTCTCAGCCTCTTCCTTAGACTGATGTTGTCTGTCATGGTTAAATCCATTGCTTTTTTTTGGGATCAAGCCTTTACCTCTTCCTCGCTGGTTCTGTTTTCTGGCTAGCTTCTCCTCTGCCTTCAATAGAAACTGATAAGCATCCTCCACAGTCCTAACTGACATCACGTTAATCTCATCCTATATTTCATATCTCAAGCCATTTATATATCTGGCGACTCGTTCTTCATCTCTCTCCCTTTGTCCAGTTCTAATGTTTAGCCAGTAGAACTCCTCGGTGTACTCCTTGACTGTGATCCCTTTCTGTCTCAGGTTCTGTAGCTTCCTGAACAGATTGATCTGGTAGTATTTGGGTATGAACTTAGCCTTCAGTTTGGCTACCATTCTATCGCAACTCTTTATCCTCAGTTTGCCTTTACTTCTCCTCCCAGCCTGCAGTTAGTCCCACCACAGTGTTGCATGCCCTTTTAGCCTGGTGACTGTCTGCTTCACCTTCTTCTCCTCATCGACATCTTCATAGTCGAAGTGTTTTTCCATAGACCTTATCTAGTCCAACAGTTCTTCAACATCTAGATTTCCCTCATACATGGGAACCTCTATCTTAGCTCTGCGTCCCAATCTGGAAACTGCTCTCAACAAACGTTCTTCTGCAACATCCTCTCTTGCAGCTTCTTCAATCTCAACGTATTCAATTTCTGCATCACTGAGATCCCCAACATCAAGTGCTCTTCTCTGTGATGCTTCCATTGTTTCCAATCGGGCGCGAAGCTCTCGTATCTCCCTCTCTACAACACGGTTAGCTAAAGGTGGATCTCGTCTTCTTGGCGACATTGTGTTGACTATCTATCACACAAAGAGTACACTTGTGAGTCCTCTGTCTCCTCTTTTTATTTCACCTGAAGTCTACAGACGAAGAACTTAGGCTCTGATACCACCTGATGCAGACCCCCTATCCCTCCTAAGGGATATGGAACCTCCCGGTCATGATCTTCTAGTTCCAGAGTTGAAATGGCTCTTCTGGCTCCTAGATGGAACCTTCCTCTTCTAATCCACAGGTCCTTCTCTGTGTTTTCCTACACAACCAAGTGCTAGGCTCATGCTCCCCACTCCTCGTGACTGTGGGCAAAACCACGGACTTGGCCCAAAAGGCACATCGCATTTTGTGACCCCAGGCTTTCCAATACGACGAGTCCTTGGCTCTTCCAAGTATCGAAACTTTGATGAGGGATAATGGAGGTTAGCTCCTCCCTTTTCCCAACTCACGTGACCACACACCTGTGACCACAAGCTTTTCCATGAAAGCGTGTCATGGTTCGTGATATCAAAACCTTGCGATAAAAGGTGCCTGACCCCTCCAAGTCACGAACGTCGAAATCACGATGAGGCGAGATCCATGGCTCGGGTCTCTCTTGGACCGATGGCTATGATTGTTTCGGCATTTCACATTTCATGACTTCAGTTGACATGAAGTCCGACCACTACTCCACCGGGTCCCCAAAATGCCGAAATCTTGAGGCACTTGATCACCGGCTCTCGCTCCTCTTCCTGATCCAATAGTTTAGGTCAAAACGCGATTCTGCAATTCAGGGTTTTGAAGAGCAAGGAACTTCGACCTCTCAACTATCGATACCTGATTACATGAAATGGACCAATGGTCCATATATATCTGGGATCGACGGTGATTATCCCTCCTGAGCTTTGGGCATAGAAAGATCTTCGCCGCTAACCCCCCTCGTAGCTCCACTGGATCCAAGGGCCTACGGGGTTTCAATGCTACTCCTCGAGCTCTCTCCACCATCCATTAAGATCTTTGAGATCTCCCCTCCTGGATCTACGCAGTGTTAAAACCTGCTCCCTTATCTCATATTAGACGGTCTGTGGGATTCTCTACCATGATAAAATGATCGACGATGTTTTTCCTCCTGGGCTTTTACTTGCCTTTGACTTAGAATGTTTTCTAAGTCCTCGAATGTTTTGACCTTTGTTTCTCCTAGGAAATGGGTTCCTGGATCTCGACAACACTTTCCCAAAGTTTTATCCCTCCTGAGCTTCGTCTGATGCCGACTTCGATTTCCTTCACACTCCTTGCGTCTAAGGGATATCGATAACTCGAATCCAGAGATTTCTCACAGAGAAATTCCTCCCGATTTCATTGCGTTCCTCTCTAGGTCAATGCACACCTTATGGAGCTTCAAATAAAGAGAAAAAATTGAAACTGGAACACTAACATGCACAGTTCCATCCACTTGTTTATGAAAACAGAAATGACAGGAAAACAAACAAAGTCCACACACCATACATTTTTATCGATTTTCCTTATGTTATATTCACAAGTGCCGAAAAATGGCTACCAAATACATTCAAATTACAGTAACTCAAAAAATGAGATCTCCTGCTAAGTCATAGTTCTCTCTCTTACAACTAATTTCTTTCTGTATTGCAACTCTCCCAAATGGGCATACAAACTTCTACTTAGCTCAGAAAAATATTTCTAGGGTTCCCCTTGGCTACTTGCCTACTCTAAAATTCATCCTACACTATCTTAGTTCAGTCGCATTCCAGAGCCGTAGTGGAAACTCCTGTTCTATTTACGATTTTCAAAATGTGCCTCAAAGGGTAAAATTCGGCACTGGTTCAAGCGTGCCTCCAAAGGAAAATTCTGGCACTGAGTTAAGGCAGATTTCAAAGTCGGCTACAACTGCCAACGTTGAAGTTCTGGAAGAAATCTCTGCATGTTGAGTGGTCCCACCTTTGTGCGCTTGCCAACGATGCTCCTGCATCATAAGGTCATGGTCATGGTCATATGCAGATTGAGAGCCGAGGGAAGGAGGGATAAGGAATGAAATGGTTGTCTTCTAGACAAAAAGGTGTTAAGGAAGGATTTAGCTGCAGTTTCTAGTCATGGTCACCCGAGAAGATGATTTGAAGGAAGCACCTATGCAGGATGAAATTCTGTGTTAGCCAAGGATAACATGACACTGTTATTTTTGAAGAATGGGGATATGGTCCCCATGAACAAAAAAAAAATAAAGATACCTGTAGCATGGTTTGGCTATTTTGTTTATCATATGCATAATTCTAACAAAATGGTCGCTTTCACATTTTGCAGAATTAAGAGGCTTAAGAACATTAGTTCAAGATGCGTATTGAGGAAATGGAAGAAGGTGAGGGAGCCTTCAGTCATGATAAGGAGTCCGGAGGACGGAATAACATAGTTGGTAATGCAGAGATAGATTCCAATGGATGCAAGGGAAAAGGAGAGTAGGAAACATTAATAGAAACGATAAGAAGCTTGAAGATGGAAGTGCAGATCTACAAAGAAGACAACGAAAGACTGATGAGAGAGAAAAGTCAGAGAAATGCTCGAGTGTTGTAGAGCATAAATCATTTGCAGAGGCAAATGAAGAAAGGATCAAACTCAAGTTAAGAGGAAGGAGGCATGTGTCATGAAATAAGATATGCTTGTGGAAGAGCTAGTTATTCCAGTAGTGCTAGCATATCTCATGGACACCACTCACCTCCTTACTCATAAATAAATTTTGATGCATTAGATGATCCCGTAAGTAGTCCAGAGGTTTTACCTGTCAGACAACAAAGAATGAAACAAGAGGTAGATAGTTTGCAAGGAGAGTTGAGGAAGCTCAAGCCACCTTCCTTCAATGGTGAAATAGAAAGGGAAGAAGATGCTGAAGCATGGTTGCTTGGGCTCCAAAGATATTTTCAGTTGCATAACTATTCATCAAACCTGGAAGATAGGATTTCCACCTACCATTTACACTGGAAGAGTGGGATATGGTGGGACCAACTGAAGCAAGTGGAACATGCTAATGAAAGTAGTATCACTTAGAAACACTTCAAGAAGTACTTCCAGAAGGACTACCTCTCAGAGCATTTCTATGACAAGAAAATCCAGGAATTATTTGAACTTAGGTTGGGAAGCATTACTATGGCAGAGTATGAGAAGAAGTTCTTGGGATTGTTAAAATATGTCAAGTTCATTGGTGATGAGAAAGTGGAAATACAAATATTTCTAAGTGTATTGCCAGCCTTTTATAAGGAAAAGATCAAGTATGATGAACCCATGACCTTGACTGAGGCCATCAGAAAGGATAAATACCTGTATGAGAAAGTCCAAGGAAGAGAGTCCCTACAAAAATCTTGGAAGGAGAAGAAGAACAAGAAGTATGATTAGAGGAGGAAAGGATTCAAACCTCCCTTCAGTAGGAATGAGCCTAATAGAAATCGTCAAGATCGATATGCTAAGGGGGAATCCAAGAAAGAAGATTCCTTGGGAAAAAGGGGAAGACCACCAATCCAATGCTGGGGATGCAAAGAAGATCACCTGTACAAGGATTGCCCACATAGAAAAGACAGAGTGAAGATTGTGCACAATGTCCAAGAGGCTATAACAATCGAAGATATGGGAAGAATCTATGCAGCTTTAAATGATCGACAAGTAGAGTACCAGTCCAATATGATTGAGGTGGAAGGTAAGATCATAAATCAACCTGTTTCTATTTTGATTGATTCAGGAGAAATTCATTGCTACATTGATCCTAAGATAGTGGATAGATTACATTTGGAGAAAGGTAAACTTGGAAAAGAAATTTTGGTTTAGTTAGACACTGGAACCAAAAGAAGAATCCATGATATGGTCAGAAGTTGTTCCATAAGTCTTAATGGCGTGAATACTAGTACTAATCTAAATATCATACCATTGGGGTCTTATGATGTTCTGATTGGGATGGATTGGTTGGACAAGCATCATGATGTCCTAGATTGTCATAACAAGACATTTACATGTCTTTATGGAAATGGAAAACAGATCACTGTGAAAGGAGTTCCAACACCCATCTCTATAAGGGATATTTCATCTTTACAGCTAAAAAGATGTTTTAGGAAAGGATGTCAACTGTATGCATCTCATGTGGAAGAGCCAAATAATACAAAGGGGCCAAGCCTTGAAGATTTCTTGGTGCTACAGGAATTTGAAGATGTATTCCAAGAAACACTTGGATTGACACCAATAATGGAGATAGATTTCTCAATTGATTTAGTGCCAAGAGTTTCCCCGGTGTCAAAAACACCTTACAGAATGAGCACACTAGAGTTAAAAGAATTACAAATGCGGTTGGAGGAATTGTTGAAGAAATGGTACATACGTCCAAGTGGTTCACCTTGGGGAGCACCAACACTTTTCGTCAAAAAGAAGGATGGAACCTTGAGGATGTGTATTAACTTCTGACAACTGAACAAGTACACTATAAAGAACAATTATCCTCTACTCCGAATTGATGACCTCTTTGATCAGCTAAGAGGAGAAAAGATATTTTCAAAGATTGACCCGAGGGTCGGATACCATCAGGTAAGAATCAAAGAAGAAGACGTTCATAAGAAAACCTTTAGGACCAAGTATGGGCATTATGAATTTGTAGTGGTTCCATTTGGACTGACCAATGCACCAATTGTCTTCAAGTGCTTAATGAATGGCATATTCATAAATTATTTGGACAAGTTTTTCATAGTATTCCTGGATGACATACTTATCTATTCTAAGTTTGAAGAGGATCATGAACATCACTTAATACTGGTATTGCAAGTACTAATTTCAGAGTAGGGCATAGCAGTAGATCCAGAGAAGATCGAAGCCATTAGAGGATGGCCAATACCCATAAATGTGTCAAACGCCATATATTTTATGGGATTAGCTGGCTACTATAGAAGGTTCATAGTAGGGTTCTCTAAGATTTCTCATCCCATCACTTCTTTGCAAAACAAGGGAACTAAATTTGAATGGACACTCAAGTGTGAAAATAATTTTAATCTATTGAAGGAACTACTTACTATTTCACCTGTGTTAAAGATTGTTGACCCAAATGAAAGTTTTGTGGTATGTACAAATGCTTATAAGGAAGGAATTGGGGGATTCCTCACACAAAATGGCCATGTCTTTGGGTATGAGTCCCAAAAGTGTAAGAAACATGAGAGGAAATATGCCACGCATGACTTGGAACTTGCTGCCATTGTTCCCGCCTTGAGTATGTGGAGGCATTATCTCACGGGGAAGAAATTCAAATTAAGGACAAACCACATTGGTCTGAAGTATCTTTTCAAAGAACCGACCTTGAATGCCAGGAAAACAAGATGGTTGGAATTGTTAAGTGAATATGACTTTGTTATCAAGCATATCAAGGGAAAGGAGAATAAAGTTGATGATGCACTTAGTAGGAGAGTGCATCTCATGCATGCTACTACTATTAGTATGCATTAGTCAGACTTGAAGAGAAGAATTTTAGATGGTCTTGTTACAGATCAACATTACCTACAGGTAAAGGAAAACTTATAGAAAGGAGATGTACAACATAAAATAAAGGAGTATGAAATAAAGGAAGACTAATTACTCATGCAGAAAAATAGAATCTATGTTCCTAGTTTTGGAGAACTGAGGAATTTGGTACTAAAGGAAATGCATGATGTTCCTTATGCTGGACATCCCGGTTACCAGAAAACAATTAAAGAAGTAAGAAGCTAGTTCTTTTGGCCAGGAATGAACAAGGATATTTTTTATTACATCACTCGATGTATGGAATGTCAGAAGGTGAAGGCTGAGCATAGGCACCCAGCGGGTTTGCTGCAGCCATTGCCAATACCAGAGAAGAAATGGGAAGCGATCACCATGGATTTCATCACAAGATTACACAGAACAAATAAGAAACATGATTCAATCAGGGTGGTGGTTGAAAAATTGACAAAGTCTACTCATTTTGTTCCTATGAAGACAACGCATACAACAACTAATATTGCATAAATTTTCATGAAGGAAATTGCTAGTTTGCATGGGATACCTAGGACCATCGTCTCGGTCAGAGATACAAAGTTTACCTCCAATTTTTGGAGGGGATTGTTTAAAGGATTTGGCACATATCTAAACTTTAGCACAACATATCATCCCCAGACAAATGAGCAAATAGAGAGAGATTCAATCGAATAATTGAAGACATGTTGAGAATGTATGTGATGAATAAGCCATCTAAGTGGGAATATTACTTACACTTGGTTGAGTTTTCATATAATAATGGGTATCAATCTTCATTGAGAATGAGCCCATTTGAAGCCTTGTACGGTAGGAAATGTGATACTCCAGTAAGTTGGGACAAACCAATAGATAGAGTGGTACTTGGGTCGGAGTTGCTCAAGGACATGGAAGACCAGGTGGTCAAGATCAAGCATAATTTAAAGGAAGCTCAAGATAGAAAGAAAGTTTATGAAGACAAGAACATGACAGCTAGAGAATTTAAAGTAGGGGATCATGTACTTTTGAAAGTGAATCCCAAGAAAATATCTTTGAAATTGGCTGGCAGCCAGATTCTATGGTCCATTTGAAATATTGGACAAAATAGGGCCATTTGCATACATGCTTGTATTGCCTGCTTCCATGAATGTGCATAATGTATTTCATGTCTCTTTAATAAATAAATATGTACATGGTCCTAACCATGTTATTGATTGGCATCTAATTTAGGTAGAGATAGAGGGAGATTTTCAGGTTGAACCAGTGCGAGTATTGGATAGAAAAGTCAAAATGCTCCGGAATCGAGTTATAGAGTTGGTCAAAGTTCAGTGGACCTGCTACGGTCCTGAAGATGCTACCTGGGAGCATGAATATTCCATGTAGGTAGAATACCCGCAACCTTTTGAATAAATTTGAGATTTTGATCTCTAGCACTAAGGACAATGCCAAAATAAGGGGGAGGGGATGTAACACCCCAGGTTTTGAACCCCCATTTTAAATAATGTATTGTTACAATGCTGAGAGGCCAGAGTGCCCAAACAATTATTAAAAGGCTAGTGTGCCCAAGAAATGTAATGTTTTGATCATTATTAATAATAAACACATTGTTGGCTACTAGACAGACAAGGGCTAGAGTTATAGGGGGCTATGATTCCATAAGAGAGGGGGCTTGAGGGGATAAGTGTTTATTCCTATTTTAATTACCCTTTTTTTTCTAAGGGAGGGGATCAGTTATGTGAGCTTCTTGGGGAAGGTCAAGAGTTTCTTGTTTCCCCATGAAGTTACTTAAACCCACCTCTGGTCTGATGGGGGGGTTCAACTGATGGATTGTTCACCGATTTCCTGTATGCTCATTCATTCCCCTCATGCAATTTCATGCACCCATTTACCCATCCATTGATATGGTGGTCTTGGGAAAGGGAACCAAACTGTTGAAGAATTAGCCACGATATGGTGGGTTGTAGTGGTCGCTGGTGAGATCCAGCCATGACTTGAGGCCTGCATGTCTAAGATGCATTGGCCTGTGACTAGCATTGCTCACAATTGCGATTCCTAAGAGTTCCAACATTGAGATTCTGGACCAATTGTGCTCAAGGCCCAAATAAGGAGAAGGGTTGCCTGAGGGACTGTGTGGCAGAGAAGGGTGGAGGTCCATTCTCTCGAGTGGTGCAATCTGGTTAGAAGAGAGCTCGGTACTTGGATTTTCTGTGGGTGCTAGGAAGCCTGTGAGAGCTTGGGCGCTGACTGGTTTGGGAATCCAAGTAACACTCTGGAACCGTCCTTGTGGATTCATAGCCCTAGCTCGGGGGTGACACTACTGTTGAGATTTGGATCAATGGTGTCTACGGTTGGGTGGAATGTCCTTGGTCTGCAACCAATTGGTGTCATCTTTCATAAATATATGTTCTCTCTATTATGGTATCATTTACATGCATATGAATGTATTTTCGATGTATATTTAATTATCGTTTAATTGAATCTTGTAGACTATGCATGCTTGCTGACTATTGCTGTGCATGTCATTAAAGTCTTTTCTTTTATGCATCCTTAAATTTTAGAAGGGTATCGATAAGAGAAAGAAGTCCAAGGGTGAGCTTGCAGGTAGAATACCCCAGCCTATGGGTGGCTGGGGATGTTATATAGTGTAAGGGAAAGTAATTAATACTAATCTTTCTATGAGTAGTATCTATAACCCAACGAGAAAACCCATGTCAATTTTTATTTTATTTTCCATACACTAGTCATCAACATGGCAGAGGTCCAAGTTAGTTTTATGCCTCAACTCCTTGAATTTTCAGTGAAAGGTGACGATGATGAAAAATAGAATTAGCTTTTATGTGAATCCAACTAGAGTGCCAAGAATATAATGACTTTTAAACAATGTTGTTCAAATTCCAAACATCCTCGAAAGGTTGGGATTTGAAATGGTACATGGGGAATTTTTTAACCTTGCCAATACATGGGGAAAGGTATTTATTTTCATCTTGTAAGACCTCTTAAGCCACTTAACCACCATTTATACTTCCATATACACATGAAAATTAAGAAATCTTCTCCAATGCCAACCTCAATGGTTGACAATAGATCATGAAGCTTTTCTCAATTTCCAGTACCTCTTCCATGCCCAATCTTGAAAAAAAAACTAAATTTGTCATTCAAGGATATAATAGCCTCAATGCAACATGGTACATGATTACCACATGATTACCTTGACTCACTCCATCCAAAAAAGGACAATTGTTTTAATTACCTTGTCTCACTCTATCCAAAAAGGACAAATGGGACAAGCCCTTATTCAAAGGCCACGATTACATGGTTGGATTAATGGTGAATGTACATTGCGGCTAAGTGGACATTGCATGAGCTTCATTATGACATTGTAATTGTTACAACTCCCAAGGTATCTTCACAACTCTTGAGTTCGTTCACAAATCTCGATGCAATCTTACAACTCTCAAGGCATTGGTCAAAATGGCATAGGCAATTTGGGGATATTATTCATGCACATGGACCTCTCATGCCATGCCACATCACAAATATTGGAGTGGTCAACTTGTTTGCACATTTGGAGGCATTTGTCACATAGTTTGATGGATGAACTCCTTGGAGGATGCATTACATAGCCACTGGGGATTATATTTAGCACATATGGACCTTCTTGGACTTTCGTTGACTTGATTATATGATTGACATGATTTGAGAGGGAAGTTACACATTGGATACCTCACACATGACCATTGGAGCTTAATTTAGGGGATTCGTCCACTCTTGAGGGCTTCTACTCATTACTTGTTGGTATTTTTACTTTGTGGAGGTATGTGTCCACCTTGGAGGATAACTAAGAGGTTTCATTGTCTACATTGAGGAGTTGGTTGTGGATCTATCCACTTGGAGGATTTTGGAGGCTATATGTTGCACCTTTGACTCATGTTATTGCCTCTTTGATGGAGGAATCCCACTCTCTTGGGCCTATTTTTATTGGAGTATTGTACATGTGGCTTGACCACCTATTTATTTTACAAAAAATATTAGTTAGTTGGATCAAATAATTCTTCACTCCTCCCTAGGATAAATCTAAGGATTTCACATGAGATATTATTATTCTATTGTAAAGGGAGTTGAGCTAGACTCTATATGAGCATCCATTCCTCATTTGTAGTCATCATTGTATTTTTTGAGCTTCCACTCCCTGGAGCTTAATTGAGATATCTTTCTTGGAGCATATGGATGTATAAGGGTTCTGTGTTTATAGACATTGGTGTCAATTTTTGAATCTCTTCTATCTTGGTTTCTATTTGGTGCATAAAGATTGATTGTGAATGCTCAAGTCTTCTACAAACTACCAAGATCAATCCATTGAAGGGTAAAATATACCACTTGGAAGGAAGACATTTTGGAGTAACTCCTCTCCTTCTTCCTTTGTTAGTTTGGGGTAAATCCTCTCCTCTATTTGATGCATTTCTTTTTCTATCCATTTTAGGAATCCTAGCAAGGGTATTGAGTACGTTTGTGAAGCTATAGTTGATCTTTTTGGTGAAGGTTTCTCCAATAAGGAATCATTCTTATAGGGCCTTGGTATTCATTGTTAATATTGATTAGATAAGAGATTATTCTTCCCCTTGGGTTTTAGTCTCTTTATCATAATCTTTAGATGAAATAGACCAATTTTGAAAAGGGGTTTTCTTCCTGACCCTATAAGCCCCTTTGATTCATCTTGACTCTATTTCCCTTGTTGGATTTGGAATTTATATCTACTTCCTTCCATCACCTCTTTTATATTCTAAAACATTAAAAACATTGTTTTTCTAAATATACTCTCACTTCACCTTGTTCCTCATTGCTTAGATTTAGTAATACTATTGGGGGTACTTCCCTTGAGTCAGAGAAGAGATGGCCTAAAGTGAAGAGGATATGTTGATTAGGTGATAATGGTGACCATATTGAAAGTTCCCTCTTGGATTGTTCCTTGTGGATTTGGGATTTTATCATTAAGTACAATTTTTGAGGTAACATTTTGGCACCATTTCCAAAGATAAAGTCCATTCTCCTAGAAATTTTGAAGACTATGATTCATGACACTTTTGTGAGTGTTGTATTGAACATATATTTCTCACATGGTAACTCCATGAAGGGACAAATCCCTTGTTCCTTACATATTTTGAAGACTTTTTTGGGTGTAGAGGTGATCACATCCATCAATATTGAAGGCTTTTTGAAGAAGCTCATCTTGGAAACTGCATTCTTGGTATTGGTATGAGGTATGATCATTATCCATTGCATATTTTTTAGCCTTATATTGAATACCTAGAAGTGAAAAAAAATGGAATGTCCCCCATGGTTCATTGATTTGTGTGCTCTTATTGATTTCTCAAATATCTCAAGGTTCCCTCATGAGCACCCAAGTGTAGATTGGAGGTCAATTCCAAATTTTTGTGGACATGATGATTCATTCATACTAAACATCTTACCTTTCATGGCATTCATTTTAAGTATTGGCATTATTCATGAAAATGTTGTGATAAATTTTTTTGTTGATAGTTTTAAAAGGAGTTCAAGGGAATGGTTTGAACATCTTGGTAGAGGATAAATATCATCTTTTCCAGGTTTTGTTGAGACATTTTTCAAGAAATGGAGCCCTAATTATGTTGAGCAATGGATTCTCATTATTGAAAGGATAAATAAAAGGTATTGTGTGATAAACAAATAAAATATGGTTGAATACAATCCTCAATCTCTCCTTGACGATAAAGCCATGGAATATCTAGTTTCACCTCCACTTAAAGAACACAAGTATGAAGACTCTTCTCACACCTTAATTGAAGATAAAGCACATGAAGAAATAATTGTTGAAGAAACATTGTGTTCTCCCATGGAAGATCTTGGTGAAGAACTTAAAGATGATCACCCCCGTGCATCTATTTATCCTCCCCATGAGGTTGAGGGTTTGGTAAGCTTTGCACCTTATCAAACTTTTGAATTTGATGGTCTTCCTTGTTATGATCTTGAGAGGGGTAATCTTGAAGACAAACCCTCAAATGATGATGAAGTGGTAAAGGCATGTATCTCTCCATTTGATGAAGATAATGGCACCCTAGGGCATGGAGTTATCGACATCACCTTTCATATTTTTTATCATGATAGGAAGTCAGATTGTTGGATACATTATGGAGGTCCTATTTATGATGCATATAGTGATGTGTCCATTGAATAAATTGCAAATTTTGAGGTCTATGGGTAACCTTCACTATGGTGAATGGTACACCTTCACAGAAGAATTATGGAGCCTATTTACAAAAATACATGACACAAAAATCCAATAACAAAAAACAATACAATTTGTTTATTTATTTTACCCATGGGAATCGATAATTGGTAAGTATCTGAAAGCACATACCATTATAGTCTCAGTCTCGGTCTGGAATGGCCCTCGATGGTCTCACGCGTGCTTTCCCTCAGTCTTAGATGACCCTAGAAGGTCTCAATTGCCTCAGTCTCAGATGGCCTCAGTCTCTGCAATGCCCTCAATCTCTGCAATTCCCTCAGTCTCTGCAATGCCCTCAGTCTCTGCAATTCCCTCAGTCTCTGCAATTCCCTTAGTCTCGTGTGCTCTCCATGTCTCAATGCCCTCCGTCTCTACAATGTCTCTCCACTCTTGCATGCAGGGATAGTGTTATGACTAGTTTGGCTGCTCTCTCGGTCGTGAATGGAAATGAGCACATGGATAGTGTTTTGTTTTGTTTTGCGTGGTGTTTTTTTT